>JAXIVJ010002345.1:5000-80000 GCA_036785665.1 Chirona hameri
CCCTTTAAAGAAACTTTAGCTACCCATCTATGCACCGCATGCGGATAGGATGATCAACTTCCGTTGTCAGATTCTTGAAAAAATATGTCCTTGCTCCCTGACCTCGAGGCCATTGGCGCATCTCGGCGGGCGCATATATACGACACACGCAGACGAAGTAACCGATACCTACCACGGTGAACGCTGCATTTCTCATATAACTGCCATACAGTCTATGGCAGAAACCTGCGGCAGACTGAAATAATATAGCTGGCCACTTCCCGATCGCGCAAATAAGTCAACGACTTCGCGGACGGATGACATTATAATGTCATCCGTATAGGTGAATTAAGTCAGACCTATAGGTCTCGCGGTGGACTTCGCACATGATCAGTGCCTCCATCCGGAGCTCGGTCATTGTTGTTCGGAGAAAGGATAGTCTTCTCCACCTTACTGAACATCCTCTCCGCCTCCGCCGTTGTAACCGGAAGGACGGCAAGGACCTACAGTGAAAAGGATGGATTTGGACCGATTGTTTTATTGTAGACTTGCTTGACCGAAATGGTGCTGGATAGAAATATTGAAATAAGGACAACTGTAAACGTGGTAATTATTAAACTTATAAATTACCCCTCGCCCTGGTGGGGGTCATTTGTCATTTTGCCCCCCCCCCCCCTGAGGTTTTTCGAGAATAGCGGAAAAGCAGCGGCGCGCCGCCAAATTTGGCCAAATTTGCCCAGTACCGTTCTAAAAACGCAAATATGGCATGTTTAGACTTCACGTCTGGGGGGGGGGGGGCAAAACATAGTTTGCCCCCCCCCCCCTTGAACGGTCTTGAGAGGGGGACATGGCCCCGTTGCCCCCCCCCCCCCCCCCCTTGGACCCGCCCTTGTGCCAATCTGAACTATTCTGCTACTCTAGCTTCCGTTTTACTGAGCAGGCTGCAGATGCCGGGCGTGGCGTAAATGAAGCCCGCTCTCTGATTGTCATGTTCCGGCATTTGCGAGGGTCAACAATTGCTGGCAACAGTCATTCGTAGAAGAATAGTTTTATTTGATCAACTCTGCTTGTCCAGAACACGGCATGAAAGTAGACCCGGTCTCTGACGGCTTCGCCGTTTGGGGACCAGACATAAAAGTCGCAACACCGTGCACCGGTGCACGCCAGCTGACACTGAACCTGACTATAGTATGGATGAGTCTGCTTTAGTTTCAGGTTTTCATCCAAACAAAATGTTCTCAGTCTCTCGTCCCCCTTTGCGAGTGAAACTATTGAACGTTTTTCGGCAACTTTTCGACATTTGACTTCCAGGATCAAGTCATCGTTGATGATACCATCAGGCGTCGCTGCGAGGAAGTGGTATTGGTAAACACCGTGCACGCCTTCACTTTCCATGAACCCTTTTACAATAATATCCGTTTCTATGGCGGTGGGCGAGTCATCCCAATTTCCGTGGCATTTGTGGTTTGGAACTGGACCGAGTGAGGCGCGCGCACATACCACACAGTACTTATTCCTTACCCCATAGTACAGCAGCTTTGGTCTCGACACCAATGATGCCCGCCATGCCACCTTTGGAGGAATATTTGTGCCCATGCGTTCTTGTTCCCCAGCTGCCGTCAACCATTACCGCGATCCAGGGGGACCAGGTGAACCGTCAGGGTCCTTGCTCACTCGGTCTTGCTCACTCGGTCTTGCTCACTCGTCTCCAGCCTTTTTTGGGTTGGTGCGGCGGCTCTATCTAAGAAATTGTCGCTGATGGCGGATTACTTGATCCCATCCTGGTCAGTCCCTCCCAAGTGATCTGATATTCCGGCGGTGGCGGCCCTTTCATGCCGTAGGGGAGGGAGGGGGAGGGTGCGGGCGGTCTGGTCGGCTGACGGACAAATCTGGCGTCCGGGAAGGTTGGTGTCCGGCCACAGGCGAATTCTCGCCGGAGGCCGAGCGGTGGTTCGTGGGGGAAAGGGGTGCTAAATAATGGGATGACGTTCTGTAAATATTCTGGCGGTGATTGATGAGCCACGAAAGTCCGCCAAACATTTGAGCGTCGCGGGCTGTACAGACAGAGACATCTATAGCTGAAACAGAGAACCAACTGCTGCACAGCCGTTGAATATTTTAACAATGCTTCTCACAGCCTTGCCTACCATGTTACATCCATTTTTGTGGTGTCATGTCACAGACAATGGCACATATAACATTTCGTAGCAAAGAAATTATGACAAAAATGGATGTAGTTTGGATGGATGCAGGACCCACATGAGCTAAAGTGAGATTGTTGGAAACGATCAAGGTCAAGGTTAGGTCACAAAAGGTCACTACACACAAAATATGTGCGAAAGTCATGCAGCACATGTTTTATGGATGCTTTTACGCGTAAAATTCGATAGTGATAGACATTTTACCACCTTACTTCATTTACGTGAAGTTAGTGTCAAGTTCAGGTCACTGAAGGTCAAAATATGAAATTGATAAACCGAAATGAAAAAAACATGTTTCTATATAAGTTGTATCTAAGTAATACAGTGCTGGCATTTATTTGTCTATATCTGGTCAATACAAGCCAAAAAAAACGCAATTTCAAAATATGACGTCATGATTTACCCATAATTTATATGCCATGTCAGTCAAAAAAGATGATATCATTTTGAAATTTGGTATGGTAGTTGCCCATATGTCGATATCTGAAATATATTCCGTTTTTTTTATTATGTTCGAAAATGTGATTTCTGGACATTTTAAAAAGCTTTTTTACATTTTTGGGGTGAAAAACCAAAATTTTCGGAATTTCGAGATAGCTGGTTTGTAGCCCTTGCAATTGTCTACCTTTTAGCGTTTTTCGATTGCATTTTGCTTCAAATGTAGCATTTGTACGGCCTGGCAAAGTTTAGCTGATTTTGGTGTCAAAATTGTGTTTAGTGACGTCACTAAATTCACTATATCTCGAAAAATTTCTTACGAAATTGCTTCTTTTTTGCACAAAATGTGTAAAAATGATGCCCGGAAAGGTACTGAAAGTTTGGCGTCTATATCTGCATTGGTTGTTGAGATATGCCTAATATTCCGGGGGGGGGGGGGGAGGCTAAAAAGAAACCCAGTGAATCGCGGGTTAAGTTATTGCCAACTTATTTTCCCATAGCGTTACGCGAGAAGCCCGCACTTAACATGCATATTTTTGCTGGTAAGGAATCAATGATGGTGTCCTATCAAGTACACCAACAATATCATTGCAACGTATAAACAGGTCTTTCATATTTCACTCGTCATGAGAATGGCGTCATTATTGTGTCGTTATTTTATAAATGTGCTCGCTGCGCCAGTCAGTCCACTGGTGATGTCAGTTATGTATTGTTAATATTTCCCGCTGCTTCACAGAACGCTGGACTTGCCAGCCGAAGCCAAGGCCGAGGCTGAGAAGCAGTCGTTTGAGCTGGCGGGCTACCGGTTCACGGCTCTGCCGGAGTCGACGCGCCCAGCCAGGTGAGACAGACGCCGCAGGGTTGTACCCCCGACTGAGTGTGGGTCCTGGCAGTCAAGTCTCCATTCCTAGGATTCATAGGTGACCGAGCTATGATTTCCGCCAGTGTGCCTGCACTGTCAGGATAATCTGGTACTGCCTGTATATCTGTCTGTTTGCCTGTCCAGGATGATGCAGTAATGACAGTGCATCTATATGTCTCCCTAACTAGGAGAGAGTATGCTGCCTGTATGGCTGGCTGTTTGCCTATCCAGGATGATGCAGTAATGACAGTGCATCTATATGTCTCCCTAACTAGGAGAGAGTATGCTGCCTGTATGGCTGGCTGTTTGCCTGTCCAGGATGATGCAGTAATGACAGTGCATCTATATGTCTCCCTAACTAGGAGAGAGTATGCTGCCTGTATGGCTGGCTGTTTGCCTGTCCAGGATGATGCAGTAATGACAGTGCATCTATATGTCTCCCTAACTAGGAGAGAGTATGCTGCCTGTATGGCTGGCTGTTTGCCTATCCAGGATGATGCAGTAATGACAGTGCATCTATATGTCTCCCTAACTAGGAGAGAGTATGCTGCCTGTATGGCTGGCTGTTTGCCTGTCCAGGATGATGAAGTAATGACAGTGCATCTATATGTCTCCCTAACTAGGAGAGAGTATGCTGCCTGTATGGCTGGCTGTTTGCCTGTCCAGGATGATGCAGTAATGACAGTGCATCTATATGTCTCCCTAACTAGGAGAGAGTATGCTGCCTGTATGGCTGGCTGTTTGCCTGTCCAGGATGATGCAGTAATGACAGTGCATCTATATGTCTCCCTAACTAGGAGAGAGTATGCTGCCTGTATGGCTGGCTGTTTGCCTGTCCAGGATGATGCAGTAATGACAGTGCATCTATATGTCTCCCTAACTAGGAGAGAGTATGCTGCCTGTATGGCTGGCTGTTTGCCTGTCCAGGATGATGCAGTAATGACAGTGCATCTATATGTCTCCCTAACTAGGAGAGAGTATGCTGCCTGTATGGCTGGCTGTTTGCCTGTCCAGGATGATGCAGTAATGACAGTGCATCTATATGTCTCCCTAACTAGGAGAGAGTATGCTGCCTGTATGGCTGGCTGTTTGCCTGTCCAGGATGATGCAGTAATGACAGTGCATCTATATGTCTCCCTAACTAGGAGAGAGTATGCTGCCTGTATGGCTGTCTGTTTGCCTGTCCAGGATGATGCGGTGCTAACTATGTCTGTGTGTCTGTTTGCCCAGGGTGGTGTGGCACTGACTACGTCTGTCTGTCTGGCCAAGGTGATATTGTACTGACTGTATGTATGTATGTCTGTCTGTGTGTCTGTCTGGCCAGGGTGATATTGTACTGACTGTATGTATGTCTGTCTGTGTTTCTGTCTGGCCAGGGTAGTGTGGCACTGCCTACGTCTGTCTGTCTGGCTGGCCAAGGTGATATTGTACTGACTGTATGTATGTCTGTCTGTGTTTCTGTCTGGTCAGGGTGATATTGTACTGACTTGTTTGTTTGTTTGTTTTTTTGTTTGTTTGTTTGTTTGTTTGTTTGTTTGTTTGTTTGTTTGTTTGTTTGTTTGTTTGTTTGTTTGTTTGTTTGTTTGTTTGTGTGTTTGTTTGTTTGTTTGTTTGTGTGTTTGTTTGTTTGTTTGTTTGTTTGTTTGTTTGTTTGTTTGTTTGTTTGTTTGTTTGTTTGTTTGTTTGTTTGTTTGTTTATTTATTTCGATAATGGACGTGATGTATGGCATGATGTTATGGTTGAATTGGCACACAAGCAAAAAGCTTAATTCTAGGCGCCTCTTCAACAAACACGAAAAATAAACAACAGTCATGACCGCCACCAGGAGACCCGCGACACCCCGCCCACCCGTCCGGTCCGTCAGTTCGGGCGGGCCGCACGTCCGCCGCCGCGCCTGCGCCGATCCCCCACGCAGCGGTCAGAGACGCCTTCCTCTCCTCACTGCGCGAGGTGCCGCCACCTGCCGGCGGCGCACGCCCGGCCCGAAGGGGTCACGTCCGCCAACCGTCAGCTGCTCGCGCCCGCCGGGGATCCTTAAACAAATCGCCTGGTCTGGAGAATTATTTTTTTGGAAACTATTTGCTATCCGCTGCCCGGAATGCTGGTCCAAATTACCACCACTTAGGAGCATACTGAGTTGCTGGTCTTGGCTGAGATCGCAAAAGTTTGGGATGATAAGTGAAGTTTCGCGAAGCATTAGAATTCTGGACTGACGATAGAGGGGACAGTTGAGGACACAATGTTTTTGGTCTTCGTATGGGTAACCACACAAGCAAGAGGGACTGGCTGTAGTTTGATTTTGAATTTGGAACATATGTGCGTTGAGGTTTGACATCCTCATCCTCAGCCTGGCATGCAGGACATTTCCAAGTCTGAGTCCAAAGTTGTGGTACACTGCAGGCACAGGTGCACCACAGCGCCGGTGTATTTCTCGTTTGAAGGAACGAGGCGACTGGAGGGATGTCACTTCGAGTGGGAGTTGGTTCCATCTCCTCACGGTTGATGGGATGAAGGAGTTTTGGTATGATGTGGTTCTGTTTGGAGGCAGTGTGAGTGTCATTGCGTTGCGTAATGGACGTCCTGTTATGTGAGCTCGTGTGTCAGGTAGGAGGGCAGTAATTTTGGTTGGGAGTTGGTGTTGGTTGTTGGTAAGTGAATGAAATGTCGTCAGTTTGTGCATGTCTCTTCGTGTTTTTAGTGTGGTCCATCCTAAGTCAATGAAGAGTGTCTGGGTGTGTGTTCTGTAGAGTGCTCCGGTGATCAGTTGCACTGGCTGCTCTCCTATGCAGTCTTTCTAATCTAAGTGAATCGCTGGTTGTCAGAAGTCCGTCATAAACTACGTCACAGTAGTCAAATAAAGGAAGAATGTACACTGTGTAGATGTTGTTGAGAATGTGTCTGGGTAGGATTCGTGACAGTGGGTAGAGAGGACCAAGAGCTCTGTTGATTTTAAAGATAAGATCGTTTACGTGTTGGTGAAAGTGCAAATCGGCTAATATAGTCAGGCCTAAGTGTTTGTGGCTAGTTACGCAAGGGATTTGCTGGCCGTCAAATACAAGCGCTGGTGGATTGTGTATGTTCTTATTGGTGAATGTCTGTTGTATTGTTTTAGTGCCATTGAATGTAATCAGCCAATCGTTGCCGAACTGTTGTATGTTGCGTAGGTCTTGTTGGAGTGATAGTTGCGCGGATGTCGGATCATGTGACTGTATGTATGTATGTCTGTCTGTGTGTCTGTCTGGCCAAGGTGATATTGTACTGACTGTATGTATGTATGTCTGTCTGTGTGTCCGTCTGGCCAAGGTGATATTGTACTGACTGTATGTATGTCTGTGTGTCTGTCTGGCCAGGGTGATATTGTAATGACTGTATGTATGTATGTCTGTCTGTGTGTCTGTCTGGCCAGGGTGATATTGTACTGACTGTATGTATGTATGTCTGTCTGTGTTTCTGTCTGGCCAGGGTGATATTGTACTGACTGTATGTATGTATGTCTGTCTGTGTTTCTGTCTGGCCAGGGTGATATTGTACTGACTGTATGTATGTATGTCTGTCTGTGTGTCTGTCTGGCCAGGGTGATATTGTACTGACTATGTATGTATGTCTGTCTGTGTTTCTGTCTGGCCAGGGTGATATTGTACTGACTGTATGTATGTATGTCTCTCTGTGTTTATGTCTGGTCAGGGTGATATTGTACTAACTGTATGTATGTATGTCTGTCTGTGTGTCTGTCTGGCCAGGGTGATATTGTACTGACTGTATGTATGTTTGTCTGTGTTTCTGTCTGGCCAGGGTGATATTGTACTGACTGTATGTATGTATGTCTGTATTTATGTCTGGCCAGGGTGATATTGTACTGACTGACTGTATGTATGTCTGTCTGTGTGTCTGTGTGTCTGTCCGGCCAGGGTGATATTGTACTGACTGTATGTATGTATGTCTGTCTGTCTGTTTCTGTCTGGCCAGGGTGATATTGTACTGACTGACTGTATGTATGTCTGTCTGTGTGTCTGTGTGTCTGTCTGGCCAGGGTGATATTGCACTGACTGTATGTATGTATGTCTGTCTGTGTTTCTGTCTGGCCAGGGTGATATTGTACTGACTGTATGTATGTATGTATGTCTGTATTTCTGTCTGGCCAGGGTGATATTGTACTGACTGACTGTATGTATGTATGTATGTATGTATGTATGTATGTATGTATGTATGTATGTATGTATGTATGTATGTATGTATGTATGTATGTATGTATGTATGTATGTATGTATGTATGTATGTATGTATGTATGTATGTATGTATGTATGTATGTATGTATGTCTGTCTGTATGTCTGGCCAGGGTGATATTGCACTGACTGTATGTATGTATGTCTGTCTGTGTTTCTGTCTGGCCAGGGTGATATTGCACGGACTGTATGTATGTATGTCTGTCTGTGTTTCTGTCTGGCCAGGGTGATATTGCACGGACTGTATGTATGTATGTCTGTCTGTGTTTCTGTCTGGCCAGGGTGATATTGTACTGACTGTATGTATGTATGTATGTCTGACTGTGTGTCTGTCTGGCCAGGGTGATATTGTACTGACTGTATGTATGTATGTCTGTCTGTGTTTCTGTCTGGCCAGGGTGATATTGCACGGACTGTATGTATGTATGTCTGTCTGTGTGTCTGTCTGGCCAGGGTGATATTGTACTGACTGTATGTATGTATGTATGTCTGTCTGTGTGTCTGTCTGGCCAGGGTGATATTGTACTGACTGTATGTATGTATGTATGTCTGTCTGTGTGTCTGTCTGGCCAGGGTGATATTGTACTGACTATGTATGTATGTCTGTCTGTGTGTCTGTCTGACCAGGGTGATATTGTACTGACTGTATGTATGTATGTCTGTCTGTGTGTCTGTCTGGCCAGGGTGATATTGTACTGACTGTATGTATGTATGTCTGTCTGTGTGTCTGTCTGGCCAGGGTGATATTGTACTGACTGTATGTATGTCTGTCTGTGTGTCTGTCTGACCAGGGTGATATTGTACTGACTGTATGTATGTATGTCTGTCTGTGTGTCTGTCTGGCCAGGGTGATATTGTACTGACTATGTATGTATGTCTGTCTGTGTTTCTGTCTGGCCAGGGTGATATTGTACTGACTGTATGTATGTATGTCTGTATTTCTGTCTGGCCAGGGTGATATTGTACTGACTGACTGTATGTATGTCTGTCTGTGTGTCTGTGTGTCTGTCTGGCCAGGGTGATATTGCACTGACTGTATGTATGTCTGTCTGTGTGTCTGTCTGGCCAGGGTGATATTGTACTGACTGACTGTATGTATGTATGTATGTCTGTCTGTGTCTGTCTGGCCAGGGTGATATTGCACTGACTGTATGTATGTATGTATGTCTGTCTGTGTCTGTCTGGCCAGGGTGATATTGTACTGACTGTATGTATGTATGTATGTCTGTCTGTGTCTGTCTGGCCAGGGTGATATTGTACTGACTGTATGTATGTCTGTCTGTATGTGTGTCTGTCCGGCCAGGGTGATATTGTACTGACTGTATGTATGTATGTATGTATGTCTGTCTGTGTGTCTGTCTGGCCAGGGTGATATTGTACTGACTGTATGTATGTATGTCTGTGTGTGTCTGGCCAGGGTGATATTGTACTGACAGTATGGGTGTATGCCTGTCTGTGTCTGTCTGGCCAGGGTGATATTGCACTGACTGACTGTATGTATGTCTGTCTGTGTGTCTGTCCGGCCAGGGTGATATTGTACTGACTGTATGTATGTATGTCTGTCTGTGTTTCTGTCTGGCCAGGGTGATATTGTACTGACTGTATGTATGTATGTCTGTCTGTGTTTCTGTCTGGCCAGGGTGATATTGCACTGACAGTATGTATGTCTGTCTGTGTCTGTCTGGCCAGGGTGATATTGTACTGACTGTATGTATGTATGTATGTCTGTCTGTGTGTCTGTCTGGCCAAGGTGATATTGTACTGACTGTATGTATGTATGTCTGTCTGTGTCTGTCTGGCCAGGGTGATATTGTACTGACTGTATGTATGTATGTATGTCTGTCTGTATGTCTGGCCAGGGTGATATTGTACTGACTGTATGTATGTATGTCTGTCTGTGTGTCTGTCTGGCCAAGGTGATATTGTACTGACTGTATGTATGTATGTCTGTCTGTGTCTGTCTGGCCAGGGTGATGTTGCACTGACTGTATGTATGTCTGTCTGGCCATGGTGATATTGTACTGACTGTATGTATGTATGTATGTCTGTGTGTCTGTCTGGCCAGGGTGATATTGTAATGACTGTATGTATGTATGTCTGTCTGTGTGTCTGTCTGGCCAGGGTGATATTGTACTGACTGTATGTATGTATGTCTGTCTGTGTTTCTGTCTGGCCAGGGTGATATTGTACTGACTGTATGTATGTATGTCTGTCTGTGTGTCTGTCTGGCCAGGGTGATATTGTACTGACTATGTATGTATGTCTGTCTGTGTTTCTGTCTGGCCAGGGTGATATTGTACTGACTGTATGTATGTATGTATGTCTGTCTGTGTTTATGTCTGGCCAGGGTGATATTGTACTGACTGTATGTATGTATGTCTGTCTGTGTGTCTGTCTGGCCAGGGTGATATTGTACTGACTGTATGTATGTTTGTCTGTGTTTCTGTCTGGCCAGGGTGATATTGTACTGACTGTATGTATGTATGTCTGTCTGTGTGTCTGTCTGGCCAGGGTGATATTGCACGGACTGTATGTATGTATGTCTGTCTGTGTGTCTGTCTGGCCAGGGTGATATTGCACTGACTGTATGTATGTATGTCTGTCTGTATTTCTGTCTGGCCAGGGTGATATTGTACTGACTGTATGTATGTATGTATGTATGTATGTATGTATGTATGTATGTATGTATGTATGTATGTATGTATGTATGTATGTATGTATGTATGTATGTATGTATGTATGTATGTATGTATGTATGTATGTATGTATGTATGTATGTATGTATGTATGTATGTATGTATGTATGTATGTATGTATGTATGTATGTATGTATGTATGTCTGTCTGTCTGTCTGGCCAGGGTGATATTGCACTGACTGTATGTATGTATGTCTGTCTGTGTTTCTGTCTGGCCAGGGTGATATTGCACGGACTGTATGTATGTATGTCTGTCTGTGTGTCTGTCTGGCCAGGGTGATATTGTACTGACTGTATGTATGTATGTATGTGTGTCTGTGTGTCTGTCTGGCCAGGGTGATATTGTACTGACTGTATGTATGTATGTCTGTCTGTGTGTCTGTCTGACCAGGGTGATATTGCACTGACTGTATGTATGTATGTCTGTCTGTGTGTCTGTCTGGCCAGGGTGATATTGTACTGACTATGTATGTATGTCTGTCTGTGTTTCTGTCTGGCCAGGGTGATATTGTACTGACTGTATGTATGTATGTCTGTCTGTGTGTCTGTCTGGCCAGGGTGATATTGTACTGACTGTATGTATGTATGTCTGTCTGTGTGTCTGTCTGGCCAGGGTGATATTGTACTGACTGTATGTATGTATGTATGTATGTCTGTGTGTCTGTCTGGTCAGGATGATATTGTACTGACTGTATGTATGTATGTCTGTCTGTGTGTCTGTCTGGCCAGGGTGATATTGTACTGACCATGTATGTATGTATGTCTGTCTGTCTGGCCAGGGTGATATTGTACTGACTGTATGTATGTATGTCTGTCTGTCTGTGTGTCTGTCTGGCCAGGGTGATATTGTACTGACTGTATGTATGTCTGTCTGTCTGTGTTTCTGTCTGGCCAGGGTGATATTGTACTGACTGTATGTATGTATGTCTGTCTGTGTCTGTCTGGCCAGGGTGATATTGTACTGACTGTATGTATGTATGTATGTCTGTCTGTGTGTCTGTCTGGCCAGGGTGATATTGTACTGACTGTATGTATGTCTGTCTGTGTTTCTGTCTGGCCAGGGTGGTGTGGCACTAACTACGTCTGTCTGTCTGGCCATGGTGATATTGTACTGACTGTATGTATGTCTGTGTGTCTGTGTGTCTGTGTGTCTGTGTGTCTGTCTGGCCAGGGTGATATTGTACTGACTGTATGTATGTATGTCTGTGTGTATGTCTGGCCAGGGTGATATTGTACTGACTGTATGTATGTATGTATGTCTGTGTGTCTGTCTGGTCAGGGTGATATTGTACTGACTGTATGTATGTCTGTCTGTCTGTGTGTCTGTGTGTCTGTCTGGCCAGGGTGATATTGTACTGACTGTATGTATGTCTGTCTGTCTGTGTCTGTCTGTCTGTGTCTGTCTGGCCAGGGTGATATTGTACTGACTGTATGTATGTATGTCTGTCTGTGTTTCTGTCTGGTCAGGGTGATATTGTACTGACTGTATGTATGTATGTCTGTCTGTGTGTCTGTCTGGTCAGGGTGATATTGTACTGACTGTATGTATGTATGTCTGTCTGTGTGTCTGTCTGGTCAGGGTGATATTGTACTGACTGTATGTATGTCTGTCTGTCTATGTGTCTGTGTGTCTGTCTGGCCAGGGTGAAATTGTACTGACTGTATGTATGTCTGTCTGTCTGTGTGTCTGTGTGTCTGTCTGGCCAGGGTGATATTGTACTGACTGTATGAATATCTGTCTGTCTGTGTGTCTGTGTGTCTGTGTGTCTGTGTGTCTGTGTGTCTGTCTGGCCAGGGTGATATTGTACTGACTGTATGTATGTATGTCTGTCTGTGTGTCTGTGTGTATGTCTGGCCATTGTGATATTGTACTGACTGTATGTATGTATGTATGTCTGTGTGTCTGTCTGGCCATGGTGATATTGTACTGACTGTATGTATGAATGTCTGTCTGTGTCTGTCTGGCCATGGTGATATTGTACTGACTGTATGTATGTATGTCTGTATTTCTGTCTGGCCAGGGTGATATTGTACTGACTGACTGTTTGTATGTATGTATGTATGTATGTCTGTCTGTGTTTCTGTCTGGCCAGGGTGATATTGCACGGACTGTATGTATGTATGTCTGTCTGTGTGTCTGTCTGGCCAGGGTGATATTGTACTGACTGTATGTATGTATGTCTGTCTGTGTGTCTGTGTGTCTGTCTGGCCAGGGTGATATTGTACTGACTGTATGTATGTATGTCTGTGTGTCTGTGTGTCTGTCTGGCCAGGGTGATATTGTACTGACTATGTATGTATGTCTGTCTGTGTGTCTGTCTGACCAGGGTGATATTGCACTGACTGTATGTATGTATGTCTGTCTGTGTGTCTGTCTGGCCAGGGTGATATTGTACTGACTATGTATGTATGTCTGTCTGTGTTTCTGTCTGGCCAGGGTGATATTGTACTGACTGTATGTATGTATGTCTGTCTGTGTTTCTGTCTGGCCAGGGTGATATTGTACTGACTGTATGTATGTATGTCTGTCTGTGTGTCTGTCTGGCCAGGGTGATATTGCACTGACTGTATGTATGTTTGTCTGTGTTTCTGTCTGGCCAGGGTGATATTGTACTGACTGTATGTATGTATGTCTGTATTTCTGTCTGGCCAGGGTGATATTGTACTGACTGACTGTATGTATGTCTGTCTGTGTGTCTGTGTGTCTGTCTGGCCAGGGTGATATTGCACTGACTGTATGTATGTATGTCTGTATTTCTGTCTGGCCAGGGTGATATTGTACTGACTGACTGTATGTATGTATGTATGTCTGTCTGTGTCTGTCTGGCCAGGGTGATATTGCACTGACTGTATGTATGTATGTCTGTCTGTGTTTCTGTCTGGCCAGGGTGATATTGCACGGACTGTATGTATGTATGTCTGTCTATGTGTCTGTCTGGCCAGGGTGATATTGTACTGACTGTATGTATGTATGTATGTCTGTGTGTCTGTCTGGCCAGGGTGATATTGTACTGACTGTATGTATGTATTTCTGTCTGTGTGTCTGTCTGGCCAGGGTGATATTGTACTGACTGTTTGTATGTATGTCTGTCCGTGTGTCTGTCTGACCAGGGTGATATTGCACTGACTGTATGTATGTCTGTCTGTCTGTCTGTGTGTCTGTCTGGCCAGGGTGATATTGTACTGACTGTATGTATGTATGTCTGTCTGTGTTTCTGTCTGGCCAGGGTGATATTGTACTGACTATGTATGTATGTATGTATGTATGTATGTATGTATGTATGTATGTATGTATGTATGTATGTATGTATGTATGTATGTATGTATGTATGTATGTATGTATGTATGTATGTATGTATGTATGTATGTATGTATGTATGTATGTATGTATGTATGTATGTATGTATGTATGTATGTATGTATGTATGTATGTATGTATGTATGTATGTATGTATGTATGTATAGTGTTCTCGAGCCGATAGGAATATGGCGAGGCAACACTCGTGAGTCTCAACGGTAAACTGTATTCCAAGATGGCTGGATAGAGTTGGGGATACAAACAACTTGGTACTTGAAGAGGTGGACAATAACAGTAGCAAATACTTACAGAAAGGAGAGCAGACAAGTACTGAGTACGGGTAGTGTCAGAGAAGACTATCTGTGAACACTACACCCGCCGACCCTTAAAGGTTTACACGATACAATCACATGAGGCGCCGGGGCAGGAAGCGACGGCGTCCTTTAGAGGAAGCCGGCAGCTCGGGGGCGCTTCGGTCAGCGGCCGTTCGCGAGCCATCGGGTGGCTGGGCGCCGGTGCCGCCTGGTGGCGCTTCGTCAGCGCTGTCTGGTGGCGCGTCGGCAGCGCCGTCTGGTGGCGCGATGTCGGCGACGCCTGGCGGCGTTACTGGCCGGGTCGTGCTGGGACTCGGCTGGCGTGGAAGAGGCGGGTCCAGTCCGTCGGCGCTCGGTGGTGCTGGAGCGGTGACGCTCACGCTGCCGGTTGGCGTTCTGGCCAGGTGCGCGGCGTTCCGCTTGCTCCCGTCGGACAGGAGGAACGTGGCCAGTCCGAGCTGCCGCGTGATTCGGAGCGGGCTGGAGAACCTGCTTTGGTTCTTGGGCACGTGCCCCTGCTTCCGCACGCGGACGGTGTCGCCAGGCTGGAGGTCTGGCGGTCGGACGGCTTGGCGGGCGTTGTAGTTGCGGCTGTTGCGTCGCTGTTGCGTCTCGACGCGATGCTGCAGTACGTTGTCGCGTGGTGGCGCCACTGTAGCGATCGGCAGGTTGAGGCGCATGCGGCGTCCGTGTAGCAGCATGGAGGGTGACTCGCCGGTGGTGCAGTGAGGCGTTCCCCTGTACTGCGCGAGGCGCTGCCGCACGTAGTCCGCGAAGCTCGCAGCCGTGCGTGGTGTCAGCTGCGTGGCTTCGTGGATCCACGCCTTCACCTCCCGGTTGAATCGCTCCACTGCGGCGTTGCCGCGTGGCCAGTACACCGAGGAGGTGGTGTGTTTGATCCCGCGGGCGGAGAGGTACTGACGGAACTTCTCGCTGGTGAACTGCGGGCCGTTGTCCGTTACCAGTTCCGCGCAGAACCCCTCCCGGGACCAGGTCAGGCTGAGAAACCGGATGACGTCATCTGTCTCGACGGTGGCTGACAGTGCGATCTCGGGCCACTTGCTGTGGTAGTCGGTCATCGTTATGGCGTACCTGGCGGACGGTGGTGCGCCGGGGATTGGGCCAACGATGTCCAGGCCCAGTTTGGACCAGGGTCGATCGGGGAACGTGACCGGCTGCAGTGGCGCGGGGCGCGCCTGCTGTGCCAGCGGGGCGCGCCTGCTGTGCCAGCGGGGCGCGCCTGCTGTGCCAGCACGGCGTCCTTGGCGTGGCAGGCCGGGCAGTCTGTGACGAGTGCTGCGGCGGCCTTCGCCATCCCGGGCCACCAAGCTAGGTCGCGCAGGATTTGTTTGGTGCGCACCACACCGTCGTGCGCGCGATGGGCCAGCTCCAGGTACTTTGCGCGCAGGGCGGCCGGGACGACGGCGCGGTCCGGGCCGCGCAGCACGACGCCGTCCTCACGGACCTGCAGCTCGTGCCGCACGGCGTAGAAGTCGCGTGTCTGGGGCGTGCATTTGCGCGTGGCGTCGGGCCAGCCGGTGCCGATGGTCGACCGCAGCTCCTCCAAGACTGGATCGGCGGCGGACGCGGCACGGATGTCGTCGTCCGTGATGATGTCGGTGGCCTCGTCGGTGACGAGGGCGACGATATCATCGCTGTCCGTCTCGGCGGCAGCCGTGTCCGGCAGCGGGAGGCGTGACAGAGTGTCGGCGACCGGGATGCTGTGGCCGGGGCGGTACTCCACCGTGTAGGAGTACGGCAGCAGACGAGCTTGCCATCTGGCGATCCGCGCGCCGGCGCGGTTGGCCGACTTCGGTGTGAGCAGCGTCGTGAGCGCCGAGTGGTCCGTCCTCAGGGTGAAGAAGCGGCCCCACAGGTACACCCGCCACTGCTCCACAGCATTGACGGCACTGCGGGCCTCTTTCTCAGAGACAGAGTAGCGGGACTCTGCGTCGGCGAAGGAGCGCGACCAGTACGCGACGGGGCGTTCTTCACCGTTGGGCTGGACCTGGGTCAGGACGGCGCCCGCGCCGCGGTCGCTGGCGTCTGACGTCACGATGGTGGGGACAGTGGGGTTGAACGGCTTCATCACCGGGCTGGCTGAGATGAGCCGCTTCACCTTGTTGAAGGCGTCGTCCGCCTCCTTGGTTCATGCGAACGTGGCATCTTTCCTCAGCATGGCAGCGAGAGGCCGGACCACTGAGGAGTAGTGTGGCACGAACCGGCTGAACCAGCCAGTTGTGCCCAGGAGGCTGCGGAGCTCCTTAACGTTGGCGGGAGGCGGGGCCTCGACCACAGCCTTGGTGGCGGACATGAGTGGGACCACTCCGTTCTGGGACAGCCGGTGTCCGCAGAACTCCACCTCAGACTGGCTGAAGGAGGATTTCTCCATGTTGATGGTGACGTTGGCCTGGTGGAGGCGGTCCAGCACGGTGCGGAGACGCTGGTCGTGCTCAGGCTTGTCACGGCCGGTCACCAGGATGTCATCCAGGTAGTGGCCACAGCCCTCGATGGCCTGGAGCAGGTTACTCAGCAGCTTCTGGAAGGCGCTGCCACTTGACACCAGGCCGAACGGGACCCTGGTGTACCGCATCAGTCCGTCGGGTGTGAGGAAGGCGGTGATGTCGCGAGATGACTTGTGGAGGCGCAACTGGTGGTAGGCCGTCTTCAGGTCGATCCGGCTGTAGACTGACCCACAGAGCTTTGACTCAAGCTCGTCGATGGTGGGGAGAGGGTGTACCTCTGCCACGATCTGGGCGTTGGGGCCTCGCAGATCCACGCAGATCCTGATGCTGCCGTCCTTTTTGCGGGACACGGTGAGTGGGCTCACCCACTGGGAGGCGTCAATCCTCTCTATGATGCCTGCTTCGAGGAGGCGCTGCAGCCCAGCAGACACCTCGTCTCTCACGGAGAGTGGCAGTCTACGGAGCTTGTAGGCCGTGGGCACAGCGTCCGGTTGCAGTTTGATGCGGTGCTCGTACCCCTCGATGGCTGGGAGATGCTCAGGTACTGAACCTGCTGCCACTGTATACACAGCATGAGAGGCTGGGTGGAGTGTGATGCCCAGTGCACTCAGCAGGTCCATCCCCATGATGGCTTCTTCTCGGGTTGTCTCGACCAGGTAGAAAGAAGTTGCCACTTCTGTGCCGTTGTGGGAGACGATGGCGGGCAGCATTCCGCGTACCGGGAGAGCCTGGTGGCCAAAACCATACAGCCGGGCACTGGAAGGCTGGTAAGCCACACCACTGAAGAGCTGCTTGGCGCGGCTCAGGCTGAGCAGGGAGCATGTCGCGCCTGTGTCCACCTGTAGTGACACATGGTGGTGCTGCCGGCTGTCACCTGGACGGTACAGGTGAGGCGAGTCGGGCCAGCATCCGCCGAGGAGCAGGCCAGCACATGCAGCTCCTTGATGGCTGGTTTGTGACCACGCTGGGCTGGGCGGGCAGTGGCTGTACTGCTGCCACCGCGGCACCAGCTGGCGAAGTGCCCCTTCTTCCCACAGGAGTGACAGGTGACCTTGCGGGCAGGGCAGGCTGCATCTCTGGGGGTGTGGTCAGCACGTCCGCAGTTGGTGCAGTGGTCACTGGTGCTGTTGTCAGGCTGCGACGGGTGGCGCCGCCCTTGGCCTCTGGTGCTGGTGACCTTGGCCACTGCGGCTGTAGGTGGTGCTGCTGCTGCTGCTGGGCCGAAGATTGCGGCTGCCTGACGCAGAGAGTACTCATAGCTCTCTGCTATGCTGAGGAGTAGGTCCAGGGTCAGTTCCCTGTCTTGGAGGAATCGTTCCCGGAGACGTTGATGAAGGGTCTTCTCCACCACCACGTCCCGGATCAGCTCGGACTCCATGGCTCCATACTGGCAGGACCGGGCCAGGCCACGCAGAGCAGCGACAAAGTCAGCCGTGGACTCTGTGGGGGCCTGCGCTCTCTGGCGGAACTTGAAGCGCTCCACGATGACATTTGTCCGGGGAGTGTAGAACTCCCGGAGCCGACGGAGTGTCACCGTGTAGTCGTCCTCGTTTTCCTGCTTGATGACGGCAGGCAGCGAGTCGAAGACTCGGTAGGCCTCGTCCCCGATGGCGCACAGAAGTAGGGCGCGCCTCTGCTCGGCTGGGAGGGGGGTCGCACCAGTCCTGGCCATCAGGTACAGCTCAAATTTCTGCTCCCATGTACGCCACGGGACGGCCGGCGTCCCGGGGTAGGGCAAAAATGGCGCGGGGAGCGGCGGTCCGCTATCACTGCTCATAGCGGCACGTGGCGATAGATCGCGGCGAGAAAATCACTCAAAAACTTCCGCAGCGCACGATATCACCACACTGTTCGATAAAAATATCCTCGTCGCCAATTATAGTGTTCTCGAGCCGATAGGAATATGGCGAGGCAACACTCGTGAGTCTCAACGGTAAACTGTATTCCAAGATGGCTGGATAGAGTTGGGGATACAAACAACTTGGTACTTGAAGAGGTGGACAATAACAGTAGCAAAGACTTACAGAAAGGAGAGCAGACAAGTACTGAGTACGGGTAGTGTCAGAGAAGACTATCTGTGAACACTACAGTATGTATGTATGTATGTATGTATGTATGTATGTATGTATGTATGTATGTATGTATGTATGTATGTATGTATGTATGTATGTATGTATGTATGTATGTATGTATGTATGTATGTATGTATGTATGTATGTATGTATGTATGTATGTATGTATGTATGTATGTATGTATGTATGTATGTATGTATGTATGTATGTATGTATGTATGTATGTATGTATGTATGTATGTATGTATGTATGTATGTATGTATGTATGTATGTATGTATGTATGTATGTATGTATGTATGTCTGTATGTCTGTATGTCTGTATGTCTGTATGTATGTCTGTCTGTCTGTCTGTCTGTCTGTCTGTCTGTCTGTCTGTCTGTCTGTCTGTCTGTCTGTCTGTCTGTCTGTCTGTCTGTCTGTCTGTCTGTCTGTCTGTCTGTCTGTCTGTCTGTCTGTCTGTCTGTCTGTCTGTCTGTCTGTCTGTCTGTCTGTCTGTCTGTCTGTCTGTCTGTCTGTCTGGTCATCGTGATATTGTACTGACTGTATGTATGTATGTATGTCTGGCTGTGTCTGTCTGGCCATGGTGATATTGTACTGACTGTATGTATGTATGTATGTCTGTCTGTGTCTGTCTGGCCAGGGTGATATTGTACTGACTGTATGTATGTCTGTCTGTGTGTCTGGCCGGGGTGATATTGTACTGACTGTATGTATGTCTGTCTGTCTGTCTGTGTGTCTGGCCGGGGTGATATTGTACTGTTTGTATGTATGTATGTATGTCTGTCTGTGTGTCTGTCTGGCCAGGGTGATATTGTACTGACTGTATGTATGTATGTCTCTGTGTCTGTCTGGCCAGGGTGATATTGTACTGACTGTATGTATGTATGTCTGTCTGTGTTTCTGTCTGGCCAGGGTGATATTGTACTGAGTGTATGTATGTCTGTCTGTCTGGGTGTCTGTCTGGCCAGGGTGATATTGTACTGACTGTATGTATGTATGTATGTCTGTCTGTGTCTGTCTGGCCAGGGTGATATTGTACTGACTGTATGTATGTCTGTCTGTCTGTGTGTCTGTCTGGCCAGGGTGATATTGTACTGACTGTATGTATGTATGTCTGTCTGTGTGTCTGTCTGGCCAGGGTGATATTGTACTGACTGTATGTATGTATGTATGTATGTATGTATGTATGTATGTATGTCTGTCTGTGTGTCTGTCTGGCCAGGGTGATATTGTACTGACTGTATGTATGTATGTCTGTGTGTCTGTCTGGCCAGGGTGATATTGTACTGACAGTATGTGTGTGTGTATGTCTGTCTGTGTCTGTCTGGCCAGGGTGATATTGCACTGACTGACTGTATGTGTGTCTGTCTGTCTGTGTGTCTGTCTGGCCAGGGTGATATTGTACTGACTGTATGTATGTATGTCTGTCTGTGTCTGTCTGGCCAGGGTGATATTGTACTGACTGTATGTATGTCTGTCTGTCTGTGTTTCTGTCTGGCCAGGGTGATATTGTACTGACTGTATGTATGTCTGTCTGTCTGGGTGTCTGTCTGGCCAGGGTGATATTGTACTGACTGTATGTATGTATGTATGTCTGTCTGTGTCTGTCTGGCCAGGGTGATATTGTACTGACTGTATGTATGTATGTCTGTGTGTGTCTGGCCAGGGTGATATTGTACTGACTGTATGTATGTATGTCTGTCTGTGTTTCTGTCTGGCCAGGGTGATATTGTACTGACTGTATGTATGTCTGTCTGTCTGGGTGTCTGTCTGGCCAGGGTGATATTGTACTGACTGTATGTATGTATGTCTGTCTGTGTCTGTCTGGCCAGGGTGATATTGTACTGACTGTATGTATGTATGTCTGTCTGTGTTTCTGTCTGGCCAGGGTGATATTGTACTGACTGTATGTATGTCTGTCTGTCTGGGTGTCTGTCTGGCCAGGGTGATATTGTACTGACTGTATGTATGTATGTCTGTCTGTGTCTGTCTGGCCAGGGTGATATTGTACTGACTGTATGTATGTATGTATGTCTGTATGTGTGTCTGTCTGGCCAGGGTGATATTGTACTGACTGTATGTATGTATGTCTGTCTGTGTCTGTCTGGCCAGGGTGATATTGTACTGACTGTATGTATGTATGTATGTCTGTCTGTGTGTCTGTCTGGCCAGGGTGATATTGTACTGACTGTATGTATGTCTGTCTGTCTGTGTTTCTGTCTGGCCAGGGTGATATTGTACGGACTGTATGTATGTATGTCTGTCTGTCTGTGTCTGTCTGGCCAGGGTGATATTGTACTGACTGTATGTATGTATGTATGTCTGTCTGTGTGTCTGTCTGGCCAGGGTGATATTGTACTGACTGTATGTATGTCTGTCTGTGTTTCTGTCTGGTCAGGGTGGTGTGGCACTGACTACGTCTGTCTGTCTGGCCATGGTGATATTGTACTGACTGTATGTATGTCTGTGTGTCTGTGTGTCTGTGTGTCTGTGTGTCTGTGTGTCTGTCTGGCCAGGGTGATATTGTACTGACTGTATGTATGTATGTATGTATGTCTGTGTGTATGTCTGGCCAGGGTGATATTGTACTGACTGTATGTATGTATGTATGTATGTATGTATGTATGTGTGTCTGTCTGGTCAGGGTGATATTGTACTGACTGTATGTATGTCTGTCTGTCTGTGTGTCTGTGTGTCTGTCTGGCCAGGGTGATATTGTACTGACTGTATGTATGTATGTCTGTGTGTCTGTCTGGCCAGGGTGATATTGTACTGACAGTATGGGTGTATGTCTGTCTGTGTTTCTGTCTGGTCAGGGTGATATTGTACTGACAGTATGGGTGTATGTCTGTCTGTGTTTCTGTCTGGTCAGGGTGATATTGTACTGACTGTATGTATGTATGTCTGTCTGTGTGTCTGTCTGGTCAGGGTGGTATTGTACTGACTGTATGTATGTCTGTCTGTCTATGTGTCTGTGTGTCTGTCTGGCCAGGGTGATATTGTACTGACTGTATGTATGTCTGTCTGTCTGTGTGTCTGTGTGTCTGTCTGGCCAGGGTGATATTGTACTGAATGTATGTATATCTGTCTGTCTGTGTGTCTGTGTGTCTGTTTGGCCAGGGTTGTATTGCACTGACTGTATGTATGTCTGTCTGTGTGTCTGTCTGGCCAGGGTGATATTGTACTGACTGTATGTATGTATGTCTGTCTGTGTGTCTGTGTGTCTGTCTGGCCATTGTGATATTGTACTGACTGTATGTATGTATGTATGTCTGTGTGTCTGTCTGGCCATGGTGATATTGTACTGACTGTATGTATGTATGTCTGTCTGTGTCTGTCTGGCCATGGTGATATTGTACTGACTGTATGTATGTATGTATGTATGTATGTGTTTCTGTCTGGCCAGGGTGATGTTGTACTGACTGTATGTATGTATGTCTGTCTGTGTTTGTCTGGCCAGGGTGATATTGTACTGACTGTATGTATGTATGTCTGTCTGTGTCTGTCTGGCCATGGTGATATTGTACTGACTGTATGTATGTATGTATGTATGTATGTGTTTCTGTCTGGCCAGGGTGATGTTGTACTGACTGTATGTATGTATGTCTGTCTGTGTTTGTCTGGCCAGGGTGATATTGTACTGACTGTATGTATGTATGTCTGTCTGTGTGTCTGTCTGGCCAGGGTGATATTGTACTGACTGTATGCATGTATGTATGTCTGTCTGTGTGTCTGTCTGGCCAGGGTGATATTGTACTGACTGTATGTATGTCTGTCTGTGTTTCTGTCTGGCCAGGGTGATATTGTACTGACTGTATGTATGTATGTATGGCTGGCTGTGTGTCTGTCTGTGTGTCTGTCTGTGTGTCTGTCTGGCCAGGGTGATATTGTACTGACTGTATGCATGTCTGTATGTATGTCTGTCTGTCTGTCTGGCCAGGGTGATATTGTACTGACTGTATGTATGTCTGTATGTCTGTCTGTGTGTCTGTCTGGCCAGGGTGGTATTGCACTGACTGTATGTATGTCTGTCTGTCTGTGTCTGTCTGGCCAGGGTGATTTTGTACTGACTGTATGTATGTATGTCTGTGTTTCTGTCTGGCCAGGGTGATATTGTACTGACTATATGTATGTCTGTCTGTCTGTGTGTCTGTCTGGCCAGGGTGATATTGTACTGACTGTATGTATGTCTGTGTGTCTGTCTGGCCAGGGTGATATTGCACTGACTGTATGTATGTATGTATGTCTGTCTGTGTGTCTGTCTGGCCATGGTGATATTGTACTGACTATGTATGTATGTATGTATGTATGTATGTATGTATGTATGTATGTATGTATGTATGTATGTATGTATGTATGTATGTATGTATGTATGTATGTATGTATGTATGTATGTATGTATGTATGTATGTATGTATGTATGTATGTATGTATGTATGTATGTATGTATGTATGTATGTATGTATGTCTGTCTGTCTGTCTGTCTGTCTGTCTGTCTGTCTGTCTGTCTGTCTGTCTGTCTGTCTGTCTGTCTGTCTGTCTGTCTGTCTGTCTGTCTGTCTGTCTGTCTGTCTGTCTGTCTGTGTCTGTCTGGCCATTGTGATATTGTACTGACTGTATGTATGTATGTATGTATGTCTGTCTGTGTCTGTCTGGCCAGGGTGATATTGTACTGACTGTATGTATGTCTGTCTGTCTGTGTGTCTGTCTGGCCAGGGTGATATTGTACTGACTGTATGTATGTATGTCTGTCTGTGTGTCTGTCTGGCCAGGGTGATATTGTACTGACTGTATGTATGTATTTCTGTCTGTGTGTCTGTCTGGCCAGGGTGATATTGTACTGACTGTATGTATGTATGTCTGTGTGTCTGTCTGGCCATGGTGATATTGTACTGACTGTATGTATGTATGTCTGTCTGTGTTTCTGTCTGGCCAGGGTGATATTGTACTGACTGTATGTATGTATGTCTGTGTTTCTATCTGGCCAGGGTGATATTGTACTGACTGTATGTATGTATGTCTGTCTGTGTGTCTGTCTGGCCAGGGTAATATTGTACTGACTGTATGTATGTATGTCTGTATGTGTGTCTGTCTGGCCAGGGTGATATTGTACTGACTGTATGTATGTATGTCTGTCTGTGTTTCTGTCTGGCCAGGGTGATATTATACTGATTGTATGCATGTATGTCTGTCTGTGTGTCTGTCTGGCCAGGGTGATATTGTACTGACTGTATGTATGTATGTCTGTCTGTGTTTCTGTCTGGCCATGGTGATATTGTACTGACTGTATGTATGTATGTATGTATGTATGTGTTTCTGTCTGGCCAGGGTGATATTGTACTGACGGTATGTATGTATGTCTGTCTGTGTTTGTCTGGCCAGGGTGATATTGTACTGACTGTATGTATGTATGTATGTCTGTCTGTGTGTCTGTCTGGCCAGGGTGATATTGTACTGACTGTATGTATGTATGTATGTCTGTCTGTGTGTCTGTCTGGCCAGGGTGATATTGCACTGACTGTATGTATGTCTGTCTGTGTTTCTGTCTGGCCAGGGTGATATTGTACTGACTGTATGTATGTATGTATGGCTGTGTGTCTGTCTGCGTGTCTGTCTGGCCAGGGTGATATTGTACTGACTGTATGTATGTCTGTATGTATGTCTGTATGTATGTCTGTATGTATGTCTGTATGTATGTCTGTATGTCTGTCTGGCCAGGGTGATATTGTACTGACTGTATGTATGTCTGTATGTATGTCTGTGTGTCTGTCTGGCCAGGGTGGTATTGCACTGACTGTATGTATGTCTGTCTGTCTGTGTCTGTCTGGCCAGGGTGATATTGTACTGACTGTATGTATGTATGTCTGTGTTTCTGTCTGGCCAGGGTGATATTGTACTGACTATATGTATGTCTGTCTGTCTGTGTGTCTGTCTGGCCAGGGTGATATTGTACTGACTGTATGTATATCTGTCTGTCTGTGTGTCTGTCTGGCCAGGGTGATATTGCACTGACTGTATGTATGTATGTATGTCTGTCTGTGTGTCTGTCTGGCCAGGGTGATATTGTACTGACTGTATGTATGTATGTATGCATGCATGTATGTATGTATGTATGTGTGTGTGTATCTGGCCAGGGTGATATTGTACTGACTGTATGTATGTATGTCTGTCTGTGTGTCTGTCTGGCCATGGTGATATTGTACTGACTGTATGTATGTATGTATGTATGTATGTATGTATGTATGTATGTATGTATGTATGTATGTATGTATGTATGTATGTATGTATGTATGTATGTATGTATGTATGTATGTATGTATGTATGTATGTATGTATGTATGTATGTATGTATGTATGTATGTATGTATGTATGTCTGTCTGTCTGTCTGGCCATGGTGATATTGTACTGACTATGTATGTATGTATGTATGTATGTATGTATGTATGTATGTATGTATGTATGTATGTATGTATGTATGTATGTATGTATGTATGTATGTATGTATGTATGTATGTATGTATGTATGTATGTATGTATGTATGTATGTATGTATGTATGTATGTATGTATGTATGTATGTATGTATGTATGTATGTATGTATGTATGTATGTATGTATGTATGTATGTATGTATGTATGTATGTATGTATGTGTGTATGTATGTATGTGTGTATGTATGTGTATGTATGTATGTATGTATGTATGTATGTATGTATGTATGTATGTATGTATGTATGTATGTATGTATGTATGTATGTATGTATGTATGTATGTCTGTCTGTGTCTGTCTGGCCATGGTGATATTGTACTGACTGTATGTATGTATGTATGTATGTATGTATGTCTGTGTCTGTGTCTGTCTGGCCAGGGTGATATTGTACTGACTGTATGTATGTCTGTTTGTCTGTGTGTCTGTCTGGCCAGGGTGATATTGTACTGACTGTATGTATGTATGTCTGTCTGTGTGTCTGTCTGGCCAGGGTGATATTGTACTGACTGTATGTATGTATTTCTGTCTGTGTGTCTGTCTGGCCAGGGCGATATTGTACTGACTTTATGTATGTATGTCTGTCTGTGTGTCTGTCTGGCCATGGTGATATTGTACTGACTGTATGTATGTATGTCTGTCTGTGTTTCTGTCTGGCCAGGGTGATATTGTACTGACTGTATGTATGTATGTCTGTGTTTCTGTCTGGCCAGGGTGATATTGTACTGACTGTATGTATGTATGTCTGTCTGTGTGTGTGTCTGTCTGGCCAGGGTGATATTGTACTGACTGTATGTATGTATGTCTGTATGTGTGTCTGCCTGGCCAGGGTGATATTGTACTGACTCTATGTATGTATGTCTGTCTGTGTTTCTGTCTGGCCAAGGTGATATTGTACTGACTGTATGTATGTATGTCTGTCTGTGTGTCTGTCTAGCCAGGGTGATATTGTACTGACTGTATGTATGTATGTCTGTCTGTGTGTCTGTCTGGCCAGGGGGATATTGTACTGACTGTATGTATGTATGTCTGTCTGTGTTTCTGTCTGGCCAGGGTCATATTGTACTGACTACGTCTCGCCGCTACGCAACGAGCCATTGTGCGTGCGGCGGGCTCACGGGACCCGCCCGAGGTAACCGGTCCTGCGTCCTCTTTTATCGCATATATAAACTCGCTTACCCTACGTTCAAGAAAGCAGTAATACACAAACTCTCTTCCCGGCAACGCTATCGTGTGTCTCAAGGCGCCACGTCGGTTGAGCACCGAAAATGCTCTTCGACATTTGGTGACATCGGCGGTTGAGGGGACCTGTGCCCCTCAAGACGGACTAACGCCTCTCCAGCTGCAGTAACATCGCAGTCTGGATCGTTTGTTATCCGTGACGGTGCGCCGCCGCTACGCCAAGTCATCGGCTAGGGTGCTGGCCCCTCTGGACAAGTCATTGTCCAGCAGCATCGTCCCAGTGTTCAGCTCTTCCCCGGCGACATCACCTGCCTGGAGGTCAACCTCATCAGCTGCACTGGACTGCAACGAAGCCTGCCGACATCGCAAGGTCGACCAGCCTGTGCCGTGCGACAATCACTCCAATCCATCGAGTGATAAAGTGTCATCAGCGTCAGCAAAATTGCTGTGCATTTCATAGACCTGTTTTTTTTATCAAGACCAAAATCAAGCAAAAGGTGACTTCTTCATAAATCTTGTTATTTTTAGCCCTCTGCCGTGCAAGACAAATTACAGAAGAAAAGTGTCTAAAGAAAAGTGAAGTGTAGAATTTACATGAACTTTTGTATGACATGAACTCTGACCATGAACATTTACATGAACTCTGACCAGAAAGAAGAGAACATCGAAATTTCGAGTCCAAACATTGCAAGTTAAAAAAAAAACAATATGAAACAATGAACTTTTGTAATTTTTCGTCGGAAAAATAGTGAAGTGCTGTGAAACTTCGTATCAGTGCTTTGCTGTTAACTTTTGTACTCGCCAAACCTCGTGCAGTGCCTCGTGTGTTGTGTGTAGTGCAATTGTTGTGTTGGTTGCTCCCTCTAAATTTGCGGATTGTTTTGCAAGTGCATTCTTCTGATCACTATTGATATTTTGCACTTCGCAATGTCATATTGACATTTTAGAGTAACGTTATTCGCCTCAGGTATGAACATTTAATGACGTGTTATATCATGGTCAATTCACTGAAATTATAGTTATATTACGGCCAGAGTAGCCGAAGCGGGCAGAGTTCCGGAGGATGGTCCTGCCAAAGAGCAGTGGAATCGTCCAGCCGTAAGCCCCACGACCTTGACGGGCACGCGAGGCGTGCGTGGTAATGGTCCTTTTTCTATAACGTTAAAGACCATTCAAGCCACCGTGACAGGTAGTAGGTGTAATTGCCACGCATTCACTTACTTATATGTTCATACCACATTTGCAATGCCCACATGTCTAAATTTACTCTCCGCGCATGTCCAGGAGTTTGCTCTCTTAATTGTGTTCGCTTCGGTTCCCTACGCTTCCATGGGGGATGGAAGCTATGTGGGACAGAAGCCCATCTCGTCATATCACATAGAAGAGAGCACACGCCAAGGATATTTGGACGCGCCGTGGTACCCCGCCGGTGGCGCTAACCGACCAGAAGCCTCACCAGCTGACGGCCTGGCATTTCGGGAGTAGCCGCACCAACTGTACCACGCCACACCTGCAGGAGCGCTGTGCAAGGTGATGGCCCAATCCCGTGACGCCGCTATACGGTATTGTGTCGCCTCCTATCGTCCGCTCACGGGGGAACGGGAGGTAATGTGGCGTGGACAAGGGATGCGATACCATCTCTCCGGACCGGTCCAGCAGCGGGTCGGTCTGCAAGCGATTGCAGACGCAAACGCGACCCAGATGGATAATCCCGTCTCGCCGCTACGCAACGAGCCATTATTGTGCGTGCGGCGGGCTCACGGGACCCGCCCGAGGTAACCGGTCCTGCGTCCTCTTTTATCGCATATATAAACTCGCTCACCCTACGTTCAAGAAAGCAGTAATACACACACTCTCTTCCCGGCAACGCTACCGTGTGTCTCAAGGCGCCACGTCGGTTGAGCACCGAAAATGCTCTTCGACAGCGTGTATGTATGTCTGTCTGTGTGTCTGTCTGTCTGTGTGTCTGTCTGGCCAAGTTGATATTGTACTGACTGTATGTATGTATGTCTGTCTGTGTTTCTGTCTGGCCAGGGTGATATTGTACTGACTATGTATGTATGTCTGTCTGTGTTTCTGTCTGGCCAGGGTGATATTGCACTGACTGTATGTATGTATGTATGTATGTATGTATGTATGTATGTATGTATGTATGTATGTATGTATGTATGTATGTATGTATGTATGTATGTATGTATGTATGTATGTATGTATGTATGTATGTATGTATGTATGTATGTATGTATGTATGTATGTATGTATGTATGTATGTATGTATGTATGTATGTATGTATGTATGTATGTATGTATGTATGTATGTATGTATGTATGTCTGTCTGTCTGTCTGGCCAGGGTGATATTGTACTGACTGTATGTATGTCTGTCTGTGTGTGTTTCTGTCTGGCCAGGGTGATATTGTACTGACTGTATGTATGTCTGTCTGTCTGTCTGTGTGTCTGTGTGTCTGTCTGGCCAGGGTGATATTGTACTGACTGTATGTATGTATGTCTGTCTGTGTGTCTGTCTGGCCAGGGTGGTGTGGCACTGACTACGTCTGTCTGTCTGGCCATGGTGATATTGTACTGACTGTATGTATGTCTGTCTGTCTGGCCATGGTGATATTGTACTGACTGTATGTATGTCTGTCTGTGTGTGTTTCTGTCTGGCCAGGGTGAAATTGTACTGACTGTATGTATGTCTGTCTGTCTGTCTGTCTGTCTGTCTGTGTGTATGTGTGTCTGTGTGTCTGTGTGTCTGTGTGTCTGTCTGTGTGTCTGTCTGTGTGTCTGTCTGTCTGTCTAGCCAGGGTGATATTGTACTGACTGTATGTATGTCTGTCTGTGTGTGTTTATGTCTGGCCAGGGTGATATTGTACTGACTGTATGTATGTATGTATGTCTGTTTGTCTGTCTGTGTGTCTGTGTGTCTGTCTGGCCAGGGTGATATTGTACTGACTGTATGTATGTATGTCTGTCTGTGTATCTGTCTGTCCAGGGTGATATTGTACTGACTGTATGTATGTATGTCTGTGTTTCTGTCTGGCCAGGGTGGTGTGGCACTGACTACGTCTGTCTGTCTGGCCATGGTGATATTGTACTGACTGTATGTATGTCTGTCTGTGTGTCTGTCTGGCCAGGGTGATATTGTACTGACTGTATGTATGTCTGTCTGTGAGTCTGTCTGGCCATGGTGATATTGTACTGACTGTATGTATGTCTGTCTGTGTGTGTCTGGCCAGGGTGGTGCGTGTCGGTGTGATTCAGAACCAGATCGTGCTGCCGACCACGGCGCCGGTGGCTGACCAGCGCCAGGCCATCTGGAGCCGCGTGGCCGACATGATCAGCACGGCCGCCCGCTGCCGCATCAACGTCATCTGCCTGCAGGAGGCCTGGAGTGAGTTCACGGCCAGTGACAGGAGACCTGGAGTGAGTTCACGGCCAATGACAGGAGACCTGGAGTGAGTTAGGGCCAATGACAGGAGACCTGGAGTGAGTTCACGGCCAGTGACAGGAGACCTGGAGTGAGTTCACGGCCAATGACAGGAGACCTGGAGTGAGTTCACGGCCAGTGACAGGAGGCCTGGAGTGAGTTCAGGGCCAGTGACAGGAGACCTGGAGTGAGTTCACGGCCAATGACAGGAGACCTGGAGTGAGTTCACGGCCAGTGACAGGAGACCTGGAGTGAGTTCACGGCCAGTGACAGGAGACCTGGAGTGAGTTTAGAGCCAGTGACAGGAGACCTGGAGTGAGTTCAGGGCGTGACAGGAGACCTGGAGTGAGTTTAGGGCCAATGACAGGAGACCTGGAGTGAGTTTAGAGCCAGTGACAGGAGACCTGGAGTGAGTTCACGGCCAGTGACAGGAAGTCTGGGGTGAGTTTAGAGCCAGTGACAGGAGACCTGGAGTGAGTTTAGAGCCAGTGACAGGAGACCTGGAGTGAGTTCACGGCCAGTGACAGGAGGTCTGGGGCTGAGTTTAGAGCCAGTGACAGGAGACCTGGAGTGAGTTAGGGCCAGTGGCAGGAGACCTGGAGTGAGTTTATGGCCAATGACAGGAGACCTGGAGTGAGTTAGGGCCAGTGACAGGAGACCTGGAGTGAGTTCAGGGCGTGACAGGAGACCTGGAATGAGTTTAGGGCCAATGACAGGAGACCTGGAGTGAGTTTAGAACCAGTGACAGGAGACCTGGAGTGAGTTCACGGCCAGTGACAGGAGATCTGGGGTGAGTTTAGAGCCAGTGACAGGAGACCTGGAGTGAGTTTAGGGCCAGTGACAGGAGTTGAGTTGAGTTGAGTTGAAATATATTTATTCAATAAACACACACACGTTACAGTTGATATTAACTGTCGATCGGTGCAAAAGCGGAAACCGCTTAAATCTCGACAGCCCTCGACATCCAAAACAAATACAAATACAGCCCGAATCGGATCCCGCCACGCACCACATGCGACGCCCCGCAGCAACAGCCGCCACCGCCGTCCCCGCACCCACCCCACATCACCCGCCATGCAAACTCGAATACCGCATTACGTGAATCTTCCGCATCGAAGCAAGAAAGTTTGAAAGTGATGGGCAACCACGTGGTCGCCACCGCTCGGGAGATGTGATCCGTTCAATAGTGAGTTTATTAGCTCAGAGGGATGGATGGAAGCAAAGTGAATGTTGAGATCTACGGAAAGGGACGCGATTAGATGTTCACGAGAATTTTGGTAAAGGTGACAATTGACGATGAAATGTTGCACAGTTTCATTGGTTAAGCCGCATTGACACAGGGGAGTGTCTGAAAGTTGGAAAGGATATAGGTGCGCATTTAAAGTGGAGAGCCCAACCCTTAACCTGGTGTGGAGTCCATTTCCCGATTTGCTGCCGAGGGAAAAGTAGGTCGGTGGGGGTGGGGTTCCCAGGTGTCGTACGACTGCTTTTTTGAATGATTTGGTGGATATTTCATTGCGAATGTGATCAGGGAGAGCATTCCATAATTTTGTGATAGCCGGTACATATGAGCGTTGATATTGTGTGATACGGTTCCTGGGCAGTGATTGTGTGTTGGCATTTCGGAGCGCTCTGCCAGTGTCTTGTTGTCGCGTGTTAGGGAGAATAGATGTTATGTAAGTTGGGAGCTGTGACTGTGGGTGTCGAAGAGTGAAGTACATAGTGAGTTTGTGAATGGCCCGCCTAGTTTGGAATAAGTCCCAACCTAGTTCTTGTCTCAGTTTGTCGTCGATGTCCTGCGTAGCGTCCCAGTCACTAGTCGTGCTATCCTGTTCTGAAGTCGTTCAAGTCTTAGAGAGTCAGTCACTGTGATATTGCCGTCATAAATGATGTTACCGTAATCGAAATATGGTCGTATGTAGATGCGATAGATGAGTTCAAGAGTTGGTCTTGGTAACAGTTTAGCTATAGGGTAGATGGGACTCAGGGATTTATTTACTTTCAGGATTATGTCATTGATATGTTCATGGAAACGCAAATCTTGGGAAAAGGTTACTCCGAGATGTTTATGAGAATGGGACGTTGGGACAGGTTGATCGGCAAAATTTAGTTTCGGTACTGATGGTGTGTTTGAGTTGGAGAATGTTAGTTGGATGGTTTTTGCGGGGTTAAACGTTATAATCCATTGTTGGCCGTACTGGTGAATTTTGTTAAGGTCGTTTTGGAGAGATAGTTGGACGTCGGTTATGTTGGAAGACATATGAGAGGCGTGCAAAGAAGTCCGCGATTTTTGTTTTCATCCGCGAAAAATTGAATGTCATTGGTCGTGATGTATGAGAGTTCATTTAGGTATAGGAGAGCCAGTAGGGGACCGAGCACAGAACCTTGAGGGCAGCCAGCGTTGATTGTTTGGAAGGAAGAGAATGAGGAAGACATTTTGACGCGGTGTTTACGATTGGTAAGATACGATTTGATCCAAGTTAGAACGGTCCCAGTTATGCCGAATTCTTTTTCACATTTGTATATAAGTCCGAAATGCCAAATTTTTCAAAATATTTCGAAATATCTAGAAAAACAGCAGTGAAGTCCTTTCCTATATCGAGTGCATTGTATAGATTGTGAGAGAGGTGTGTGAGCTGAAGTTGCGTGCTATGTTTTGGCCGGTACCCACTCTGTTTGTCAGTTAGTAGTTGGTGTTTTGTGATATGGTCGTAAATGTTTCGAAATACAATTTTTTGCCAGCACTTTGGACAGAATGGAAAGAAGTGAAATGGGACGATAATTTGTCGGGTCTGAGGGTGAACCTTTCTTTTTGAAAATCGGGTGTATGTTAGCTTCTTTCCAAATTTCTGGGAAGATGCCTAGTTGAAGTGACTTGTTAAATAGGGCTGAGAGAGGTTCCGCTATAATTATGGCTGAAAGTTTGATAATTTTTGCCGGAAGCTGATCAGGGCCGCAGGATTTATTGGGATCGAGCGAGTTCAAAATTTTGAGCACTTCTTGCGGGGTGGTGACTATAGTATCTACAGTGGGTACCGGCCCTCTGTATCGAGTAGTGACAGGGGTGTGGTTTGCAGGGACAGTAAGATGAGATTGGGTTGCGAAATTATCGTTGAGTATTGTCGCTTTGTCTTCGTCTTCTGTCACTATGTAACCGTCGGTTGTGAGTAATGGTGGTATGACGTCATGTTGAGTGCGTCCGGTGATATTCAGTAGCAATTGGTGATACTTGTATGTGTCATGTTTGCATTCTAGGAGTCTTCGTATCTGCTTGGTTAGGTGGTTTTGTTTAAGTTGTCTGTTAAGGTCAGTCACCGAGTTCCGTTGTAGTCTCCATCTCTCCCAAGTCTGGTCGTTAGTCGGCTTGTGTCGGGCGGTCCTAAAGAGTCGGTTTCGTTTTCTGATGTTTCTTTTGAGTTCGTTGGTTACCCATGGTTTGTCTTTTCGCCGAATATGTATAGTTTTAGTGGGTATAGCTTGCTTTGCTGCGGATAGAATTGCTGAGGTGAAGTGAGAGGTGGCAGTGTCAATGTCCATGTCAAGTATTCGTTGCCAGTCAGTGTCCATGAGAAGTCTCGTGAACCTGTCGGCGTCGAGTTTTTCGTAGTCCCAGGTCGTCCTAGAGATAGGGTGTGTCGTTACAGTTGGTAGGTCGAGTCTGATGTACACAGGAAAATGGTCTAGCGTCGAAAATGGAGATAGTGTGCCGCTTTCCGTCGTTAATTCGTTATTGCTAGTAAAAATCAAGTCACGCAGATTTGCCGTTGTGTCGGTAAGTCTTGTCGGTCGGTCAATGAGTTGCTGAAGGTTTAATGTGTACGCAGTATCTTTGAGTTTTTGATCGAATGGAGTTATGCCGCTATTGATGTATCCAGGGGACAAATAATTATTTCCAGCGTTAAAGTCTCCCGTGATTAGCAGAGCAGTGGGGTTTAAGGTTATGCTATGCTAACACTTTCTGAAAATCTTTCCAAAAGAAGTTCGAGCCGGTCAGACGTTAAATTCGGTGGAAGGTAAAGGCAACAAATGATGAGTGTGACATTACCAAAAGCAATTTTGCACCAAATCCATTCTTCTTCATCAATTTCTAGTTGGGGGAGTCGTGTTATGGGTAGGGCTGATTTTGCATAGATTGCTGTTCCCCCGCCGTGTCGTGTTCTGTGTTTGATGAGTGGTGAATGAAAGTTAGTTAGTGTGTGGAGACTGGGGTGCACCGTTGCGTCGGTTTTGACTTCGCTAAGGGCGAGTATGTGAATGTCGTTGCTTTCTACGAACTGTTGTAGCTCATCAAGTTTGCCTGGCGATGTTATAGAGTTAATGTTGACGTGTGCGAGTGATAATTTATTGTGTGCGTCATCCCTCTGAGGCCCAGGATTGACTTCTATCCCGCCTATTACCAGGAGTGTCTGTGCGTTTTTGTATAGGCTTAGCATTACCCATTCCCTATTTGTTGTGATGTGTGGGTGATGGTCTGAGTGACGATGATTGAAACTGAGTTTGTGCTTTTGGTGCTGTTGGCGGGGGTCATGCATGCGAGGGGTTGGGCTTTGGTATGCGTGCTGGGAATAGCCGAAAACGTTGTGCTGTCGAAATGAATGAATAGATGCAGCTGTGACAACAGGAGTGATACGGTCAAGTACGACACCCGGTCTCCCCTCCTCCATCGATAAAGGGATGATGAGTGGGTTAGTGAGCGGTGAAGAATCGAGCGGCGGCGACCAGACGGCAGCCCGCAAACAGACGGAGGGCTGGTCCAGGCCAGCCCAACGGACTCCCGGGGCCAACACAGGTGGCTGGTCAGTCGCGGTCTGTTCTGTAATGTGAAACGGCATCATTACAAGTCTGCAGGCGGGCCCGGCGACAGCGGCGCCGGACAAGCGTGCGAGCGGGCGTAAAGAAAACAGCGTTCGAACAGCAGCGGCGCTGCGACCATAATATAAGTTAGGAAAACCTCCAATAGTAAGTAAACCTCGCCGATATAGGTTTGAAGCTAACCTCAATAGCCCCACAAACTTGCCAGCAAAACAGAACTTGAAGGATTTACTTAGAGTGTCACGTTTATGAGAACATACCTAACACATACAAACTCACCCATGACATACGACATACATACACGAACTTACAAACACGGCTCACACGACAAACACACCCGTGACATATGAGATACCATGTATACAAATACGAACATACAAACACTGCTCACCCGACAGCAGCGCCACCTGTACCGGCCGGCCGTATGCTGCACCGCTGTACCGACCCAGACGTCGCCAGCAGCGCCAGTCAGCTGTCCCACCAGCGGCACGCCGAGGCTCTAAGCTCACCGGTGACCGGCGGTCCCAAAACAAACTGTCACACCGGCCGTCCCAGCCGCCACAAACTGTCACGCGAGCAGCACGGGGTATCGTCCCACGTCTGGTCAGGACCGGGTACGATCACAAGTATCCACTGGAGTCGCACACAACAGTCGCACTGACGTCACCAGTGACTCAACAGTCGCACTGACGTCACCAGCGCTATCCCAGCCGGCTCAGCACCGCAGCGGCAAGGCAGACCTGAGGGGATGGTCTTTGGGACGATACACTCTCACCTGGCGACTGCTGTCCCTCGCGTCCGTTCCACCACGCGACCCTGACCACCGACTCGGCACGCCATTGCGTCCAATCACCAGCTCAGCGGTCGAACCAGCCCAGCCGGTGTCGGCCCCTCGGCTGACCAGCCGCAGGCCCACAGCTGACCGGCCGATCCCCGGTTGCTAGCGGCAGCCACCCTTGCGAGTGGCAGGGCGAGCGGCCGAACCACCGCGGTCACCCCGGCGTGTCGCACCCTCGCCCCCGGCGCGCCGCGGACCGGCGGGGCGGGAGCCGTCCCGCTCTCCGCCCCCTGTAGGAGACCTGGAGTGAGTTAGGGCCATTGACAGGAGACCTGGAGTGAGTTAGGGCCAATGACAGGAGACCTGGAGTGAGTTCAGGGCCAGTGACAGGAGACCTGGAGTGAGTTTAGAGCCAGTGACAGGAGACCTGGAGTGAGTTCACGGCCAGTGACAGGAGACCTGGAGTGAGTTCAGGGCGTGACAGGAGACCTGGAGTGAGTTCACGGCCAGTGACAGGAGACCTGGAGTGAGTTTAGAGCCAGTGACAGGAGGCCTGGAGTGAGTTCAGGGAGTGACAGGAGACCTGGAGTGAGTTCAGGGCGTGACAGGAGACCTCGAGTGAGTTCAGGGCCAGTGACAGGAGACCTGGAGTGAGTTCAGGGCGTGACAGGAGACCTGGAGTGAGTTCACGGCCAGTGACAGGAGACCTGGAGTGAGTTCAGGGCCAGTGGCAGGAGACTTGGAGTGAGTTTAGGGCCAGTGACTTGAGATCTGGAGTGAGTTCAGGGCGTGATAGGAGACCTGGAGTGAGTTTAGGGCCAGTGACAGGAGACCTGGAGTGAGTTAGGGCCAATGACAGGAGACCTGGAGTGAGTTTAGGGCCAGTGACTTGAGATCTGGAGTGAGTTCAGGGTGTGATAGGGGACCTGGAGTGAGTTTAGGGCCAGTGACAGGAGACCTGGAGTGAGTTTAGAGCCAGTGACAAGAGACCTGGAGTGAGTTCACGGCCAGTGACAGGAGACATGGAGTGAGTTCACGGCCAGTGGCAGGAGACCTGGAGTGAGTTCACGGCCAGTGATAGGAGACCTGGAGTGAGTTCACGGCCAGTGACAGGAGACCTGGAGTGAGTTCACGGCCAGTGACAGGAGACCTGGAGTGAGTTCACGGCCAGTGACAGGATACCTGGAGTGAGTTTAGAGCCAATGACAGGAGACCTGGAGTGAGTTCACGGCCAGTGACAGGAGACCTGGAGTGAGTTCACGGCCAGTGACAGCAGACCTGGAGTGAGTTAGGGCCAGTGACAGGAGACCTGGAGTGAGTTCAGGGCGTGACAGGATACCTGGAGTGAGTTCACGGCCAGTGACAGGATACCTGGAGTGAGTTTAGAGCCAATGACAGGAGACCTGGAGTGAGTTCACGGCCAGTGACAGGAGACCTGGAGTGAGTTTAGAGCCAGTGACAGCAGACCTGGAGTGAGTTCACGGCCAGTGGCAGGAGACCTGGAGTGAGTTCACGGCCAGTGACAGGAGACCTGGAGTGAGTTCACGGCCAGTGGCAGGAGACCTGGAGTGAGTTCACGGCCAGTGATAGGAGACCTGGAGCGAGTTCACGGCCAGTGACAGGAGACCTGGAGTGAGTTCACGGCCAGTGACAGGAGACCTGGAGTGAGTTCACGGCCAGTGACAGGATACCTGGAGTGAGTTCACGGCCAGTGACAGGAGACCTGGAGTGAGTTCACGGCCAGTGACAGGAGACCTGGAGTGAGTTCACGGCCAGTGACAGGAGACCTGGAGTGAGTTTAGAGCCAATGACAGGAGACCTGGAGTGAGTTCACGGCCAGTGACAGGAGACCTGGAGTGAGTTTAGAGCCAGTGACAGCAGACCTGGAGTGAGTTCACGGCCAGTGACAGCAGACCTGGAGTGAGTTAGGGCCAGTGACAGGAGACCTGGAGTGAGTTCAGGGCGTGACAGGATACCTGGAGTGAGTTCACGGCCAGTGACAGGATACCTGGAGTGAGTTTAGAGCCAATGACAGGAGACCTGGAGTGAGTTCACGGCCAGTGACAGGAGACCTGGAGTGAGTAGAGCCAGTGACAGCAGACCTGGAGTGAGTTCACGGCCAGTGACAGCAGACCTGGAGTGAGTTAGGGCCAGTGACAGGAGGCCTGGAGTGAGTTCAGGGCCAGTGACAGGAGACCTGGAGTGAGTTAGGGCCAGTGACAGGAGACCTGGAGTGAGTTTACGGCCAGTGGCAGGAGACCTGGAGTGAGTTTAGAGCCAGTGACAGGAGGCCTGGAGTGAGTTCAGGGCCAGTGACAGGAGACCTGGAGTGAGTTTAGAGCCAGTGACAGCAGACCTGGAGTGAGTTCACGGCCAGTGACAGGAGACCTGGAGTGAGTTTAGAGCCAATGACAGGAGACCTGGAGGGAGTTCACGGCCAGTGACAGGAGACCTGGAGTGAGTTCACGGCCAGTGGCAGGAGACCTGGAGTGAGTTCACGGCCAGTGACAGGAGACCTGGAGTGAGTTCACGGCCAGTGGCAGGAGACCTGGAGTGAGTTCACGGCCAGTGACAGGAGACCTGGAGTGAGTTTAGAGCCAATGACAGGAGACCTGGAGTGAGTTCACGGCCAGTGACAGGAGACCTGGAGTGAGTTTAGAGCCAGTGACAGCAGACCTGGAGTGAGTTCACGGCCAGTGACAGCAGACCTGGAGTGAGTTAGGGCCAGTGACAGGAGACCTGGAGTGAGTTCAGGGCGTGACAGGATACCTGGAGTGAGTTCACGGCCAGTGACAGCAGACCTGGAGTGAGTTCACGGCCAGTGACAGGAGGCCTGGAGTGAGTTCAGGGCCAGTGACAGGATACCTGGAGTGAGTTCAGGGCCAGTGACAGGAGACCTGGAGTGAGTTTAGAGCCAGTGACAGGAGGCCTGGAGTGAGTTCAGGGCCAGTGACAGGAGACGACGTGGTGTGAGTTAACGCCCAATGTGTTATATTTTCTCTAGGTTTTATGTCGCTAACCGCGGATCACTTCTGCCGCTTAGTATCGCAATCCGGAGTAGCGTGGCGTACGCGCAAGAGACAACCACGGGACTGCCGAGCAGGACGCTGCCCTGATGCTTAGGTAGCTTGATACATGTTCTATCGAAAGTATTTCGGTATTGTTTTAGGTCAGGTCAAAGTTGAGGTCACCAGAGGTCATCAAAGGTCAAATTTCCCCGTTTTTTCCTGTTTTAGGACATCGCTCCAGAAATTCCCATATATCTCAGAAACTATGCTAGTTAGAAACAAACGAGAGAAAAAAAAACGCCGGCCAGTTAAATTTGCAATCGGTAAGGTGTCCTCAAATTTGATCTCAGGTCAATATTTGAGGCTCCAGAGGTAAAAAAAGGAAAAAATACAGTTTTTTTGCTAAATCGTTTTCGCTATTATCTTTGTACTTAATAAAGATAACGGCAAACTGTTAAAGGGATTATACGGGTTTCCGTCCTGAAAGTAAATGCATTCTTTTGCAGCTGTATGAGCTTTACACACGTTTAAGACATATAACAGGGACCTCAATGCTCATTTAGTCCATTATTTCAGCAATTATCAGCGTTAAAACTTGGGCGTTTTTCGAGACTAGTATCAGATAACGAGTATTTGATCGGCACTACTGTCCACCACTTTTATCTTAAGATCAATTTTAGAGTTTTGAATTATCTGCAAGTCCTACACTGGATCACAACATTAGTATGCAATTCAAAACTGACGGGACTTTGTATTACTACACACTGTCCGTTGAGGTTGTGTGTTTCTGTGGTTTTCTTATCTCCGGCCTTTAGCGTTGAGAATTTGGTGGTGGCGTATTAATTTTTCGGCATGAAAATTCATGAAAAATATATAATTTTATGGGAAAACTAGGTAACTGCTGCTGTCGTTGGAGCAAAACAAGTTTGTTTTCTTTCAAATATTGCTTATTTTACCGGAAATATGCCATAAGTGAGGTGTTTTTATTAGCATAAAAGAGATGACTGGCTCTGGCTCTGCCTCAGCCGGTCCTGCAGAAAATACGCGGTGGCATCACCGCGCACTTTGGAATGTCCTTACGTGCAGAAGAGGTCATTTCCAGAAAAATGTGGCTACCGTGGGACTTCTTCCACCTTTATAAGTACGTTTTACTATGCAACTCAATTATTCTGGGGAAAACCCGTATAATCCCTTTAACGCCATTGTGTGTATCTTGTCAAGGCGCTTCGAATGATATACATGGTGACCTTGTTAAGTTAACTTAAAATTTGACCTCATGTCAAGGTCAAGTGGTGACCCAAGTAGGGCTGTTGCATATAGGAAGACGTGTCTCGACGAGACAAACACATTGATGTCTGTTTTACTTCTCTATCTTCATTATGTCGGGAGTTATTGACAAAAAAAAAGGTGATGGTGACCTCGCATGACCTCAAATGACCCAATAGGGGTCACTGAACAAAACTTACACTTGGATCATCAAGAATATCCTATAATAACATGATCCAGAAGTAATGGGACTAATATCATGCATATCCTTGAAATAGGAAGCATTTGTATATTTCCCCATTGACTTATTATGGGAGGTTACGAAATTGACCTGACCTTAGGTCACCGATATCAAAATTCCGATATATGCGAATTGTAAGTACTTATGCCCTCATGACATCCTGTAAGTTTCAAACTTATCGGTGAAAAACTCTGGCTTTGGCACAATTGCAAACATTTTTGGAGGTGGGGTCACTTGACCTGGTCTGGTGACCTGACCTGAGATGACCCGAGGTTATTTTTTTTGTCAAAGTGTGCGCAATTGATGTCCTAACAGGTGTGCTAAAACCCGGCGGCGCTGTGCGCCGCCGTTTTTTCGCTATCTTTGAAAAACCTGAGGGGGGGGGGGGGCAGAAATCAACCCCCCTGCAGTGCGCGGGTTAACACGCGCCTTGGAGGGCCTCTGATAATTACACGCCCTGGAGGGGGTGGAGCGGATTTCGCCCGCCCCCTTATGATCTCGAAAAACGGTGTTAAATAGCTCGAGACAAGCTATCGAAAGTATATCGGTCTTTTTTAGGTCAGGTCAATATTGAAGTCACCGGAGGTCATCAAAGGTCATATTTTCCAGTTTTAGGACTTCGCTTCGAACACCCCCAAACATCTCGGGAACTATGATAGCTAGGAACAAACGAGAGATAAAAAAAAAACAATCGAAAGCTCTTAAAGAATGAAATCGTACTTGGTGTCCAGATTTGAGCTCAGGTTAATAGTTTAGGCTCCAGGGTGTCCAAATGTCAAATGTCAAAAAGGTTATTTTTTGGCAAAACTGTTTTTTTTGCAAATAACTTTTTACCTAATAAATATAAAGCAATACGTTTGACGCCGTCGTGTTAGTCTCGTCAAGGCACTTCGAATCATAGTCATGTTGACCAGGTTAGGTCAAATGATAAATTTTACCTCTGGTCAAGGTCAAGTGGTGACCCAAGTAGGTCATGTTGCATATTGGGAGACGTGTCTCGACGAGACAAACACATTGGTACCGTTTTCACTTCTCTATCTTCATTATGTCGATAGTTATTGATAAAACAGTGTTGGCGGTCACGAAATTTACCTGACCTTAGGTCACCGATATCAGAAATCCGAGATCTACAAATTGTAGGTATCTATGACCTTGTGAAATATTGCAAGTTTGAAACCAATCAGCCTAAAACTGTGGCTGCGGTACTACCGCAAACGTTTTGGAGGTGGGGTCATTCACGTGACCTGGTCTGGTGACCTGACCTGAGATGACCCGAGGTCAAGAATTTTACATAATGTGGGTAGTTAATTTTGGAACAGTTAAGCAAAAACCGGCGGCGCTGCGCGCCGCCGTTTTTGCGCGCTATCCTCGAAAACCTTAGGGGTGGGCAGATCCCCCCCCCCCCTCCAGGTCGCGTGTTACGCCCCAATCATCATCACCGTCATCATGTAGAGCAACGCCAAACTCTGGTAGTTCAAACTCACTGTGCATGACTCGTTCTTTCGTTGACTTTGAGTGATATGACCTTAGTGGCTGAATATACTGCCATGCTTAGTTATGTGGCTGTGGCAAATCAGCGATGTTTCATTTTATGACATTGTGCCACACCGTGACTGAGTTGACTAACTCGACCTCGCACTCCTCCGCAGCGATGCCGTTCGCGTTCTGTACGCGTGAGAAGCAGCCGTGGTGCGAGTTTGCCGAGAGCGCCGAGGACGGTCCATCCACCCGCTTCCTGCGAAACGTGAGTGCGGCTCTCCGTCGCGGAGAGAATTCCGGCGTTGTGGTAGGGGAGACGATGCGATGCCAGTCACTAAGCAGGTCGAGGGCGTGAAATGACCAGAGCGCTGTTCGGACACACGCTAGTAGCGCTAGTAGCGCTTTCGTTCTCCATGACAACCAGGCGTCAGCCAATCAAAAGCCAGAAAGGGAGTACGTTCTGGCTTTTCATTGACTGACGCCTGGTTGCCATGGAGAACGAAAGGGCTACTAGCGCTACTAGCGTGCGTCCGAGCAGCGCTCAGGCAGTCGAGACGCCCTGTAAATATCCAATCATCATCAATAAGGTGCCAGTGTTTCATAGTGCCCATACTGTCGGTGTTCCGCACACGGTGTCACCTTCAGTAGTTGCCAATTTGTATTTGCCTTGTAGTGATTGTGCAGCGATGCTGTTCCTGCTTCCCATGCTCACCGCTGGTGCTTGAAGACTACTTGGAGAGTGAGTCCACCGCTGTCTGACTGCAGGTGAATGTGTGTGTGTGTGTGTGTGTGTGTGTGTGTGTGTGTGTGTGTGTGTGTGTGTGTGTGTGTGTGTGTGTGTGTGTGTGTGTGTGTGTGTGTGTGTGTGTGTGTGTGTGTGTGTGTGTGTGTGTGTGTGTGTGTGTGTGTGTGTGTGTGTGTGTGTGTGTGTGTGTGTGTGTGTGTGTGTGTGTGTGTGTGTGTGTGTGTGTGTGTGTGTGTGTGTGTGTGTGTGTGTGTGTGTGTGTGTGTGTGTGTGTGTGTGTGTGTGTGTGTGTGTGTGTGTGTGTGTGTGTGTGTGTGTGTGTGTGTGTGTGTGTGTGTGTGTGTGTGTGTGTGTGTGTGTGTGTGTGTGTGTGTGTGTGTGTGTGTGTGTGTGTGTGTGTGTGTGTGTGTGTGTGTGTGTGTGTGTGTGTGTGTGTGTGTGTGTGTGTGTGTGTGTGTGTGTGTGTGTGTGTGTGTGTGTGTGTGTGTGTGTGTGTGTGTGTGTGTGTGTGTGTGTGTGTGTGTGTGTGTGTGTGTGTGTGTGTGTGTGTGTGTGTGTGTGTGTGTGTGTGTGTGTGTGTGTGTGTGTGTGTGTGTGTGTGTGTGTGTGTGTGTGTGTGTGTGTGTGTGTGTGTGTGTGTGTGTGTGTGTGTGTGTGTGTGTGTGTGTGTGTGTGTGTGTGTGTGTGTGTGTGTGTGTGTGTGTGTGTGTGTGTGTGTGTGTGTGTGTGTGTGTGTGTGTGTGTGTGTGTGTGTGTGTGTGTGTGTGTGTGTGTGTGTGTGTGTGTGTGTGTGTGTGTGTGTGTGTGTGTGTGTGTGTGTGTGTGTGTGTGTGTGTGTGTGTGTGTGTGTGTGTGTGTGTGTGTGTGTGTGTGTGTGTGTGTGTGTGTGTGTGTGTGTGTGTGTGTGTGTGTGTGTGTGTGTGTGTGTGTGTGTGTGTGTGTGTGTGTGTGTGTGTGTGTGTGTGTGTGTGTGTGTGTGTGTGTGTGTGTGTGTGTGTGTGTGTGTGTGTGTGTGTGTGTGTGTGTGTGTGTGTGTGTGTGTGTGTGTGTGTGTGTGTGTGTGTGTGTGTGTGTGTGTGTGTGTGTGTGTGTGTGTGTGTGTGTGTGTGTGTGTGTGTGTGTGTGTGTGTGTGTGTGTGTGTGTGTGTGTGTGTGTGTGTGTGTGTGTGTGTGTGTGTGTGTGTGTGTGTGTGTGTGTGTGTGTGTGTGTGTGTGTGTGTGTGTGTGTGTGTGTGTGTGTGTGTGTGTGTGTGTGTGTGTGTGTGTGTGTGTGTGTGTGTGTGTGTGTGTGTGTGTGTGTGTGTGTGTGTGTGTGTGTGTGTGTGTGTGTGTGTGTGTGTGTGTGTGTGTGTGTGTGTGTGTGTGTGTGTGTGTGTGTGTGTGTGTGTGTGTGTGTGTGTGTGTGTGTGTGTGTGTGTGTGTGTGTGTGTGTGTGTGTGTGTGTGTGTGTGTGTGTGTGTGTGTGTGTGTGTGTGTGTGTGTGTGTGTGTGTGTGTGTGTGTGTGTGTGTGTGTGTGTGTGTGTGTGTGTGTGTGTGTGTGTGTGTGTGTGTGTGTGTGTGTGTGTGTGTGTGTGTGTGTGTGTGTGTGTGTGTGTGTGTGTGTGTGTGTGTGTGTGTGTGTGTGTGTGTGTGTGTGTGTGTGTGTGTGTGTGTGTGTGTGTGTGTGTGTGTGTGTGTGTGTGTGTGTGTGTGTGTGTGTGTGTGTGTGTGTGTGTGTGTGTGTGTGTGTGTGTGTGTGTGTGTGTGTGTGTGTGTGTGTGTGTGTGTGTGTGTGTGTGTGTGTGTGTGTGTGTGTGTGTGTGTGTGTGTGTGTGTGTGTGTGTGTGTGTGTGTGTGTGTGTGTGTGTGTGTGTGTGTGTGTGTGTGTGTGTGTGTGTGTGTGTGTGTGTGTGTGTCTGTGTCTGTGTGGGCAGCTGGCGGCAAAGTACAACATGGTGATCATCTCTCCGATCCTGGAGCGGGACGAGCTGCACGGCGACGTGCTCTGGAACACGGCCGTCATCATCTCCAACCGAGGCCACGTCATCGGCAAGACCCACAAGAACCACATCCCGCGCGTCGGGGACTTCAACGAATCCACGTACTACATGGAGGGCAATATCGGCCACCCCGTGTTCCAGGTAAGACTAGGCGGCGTCGGCGGCCGTCTCTAGAGCAGGAGGCCGTTCCTAGGGTGGCAGAGAACTGCGAGTGACTCACCTAGCGAGTGGAAACTCTGATGCACCTGCGATACTTTATCGACGTAGGGGATGCGTCATTAAGCTGGTAGCTCGTGCACAGCACGTTTGAAGGAGCCGAGAGACATGTTCCGGACCTCTGGTGGTAGCCTATTATACTGACGCACTTTGTCATATAGGCGGCGCCTTTTGCCGGCATCTGGCGGGAGCGACACATCAGCGTCGTGTCTCGACTCACCTCAAACTGAGCTCAGTACCCGCCGTCTCAGTACTGAGCCAGACCACCCTCTCCCTCCGCAGACCGAGTTCGGCAAGATCGCCGTCAACATCTGCTACGGCCGACACATGCCGCAGAACTGGATGGCGTACGGCCTGAACGGCGCCGAGCTCGTCTTCAACCCGTCGGCCACGGTGGGCGCTCTCAGCGAGCCCATGTGGGGCATCGAGGCGCGCAACGCCGCCATCGCCAACTCCTACTTCACCTTCGCCATCAACCGGGTCGGCACAGAACAGTTCCCGAACGAGTTCTCCTCGGCCGACGGCCGGCCGGCGCACCGCGACTTCGGACACTTCTACGGCTCGAGCTACGCGGCGGCGCCGGACGCCAGCCGCTCGCCGGGTCTGTCGCGCGTGTCGGACGGCTTGCTGGTCGCCGAGCTCGACCTGAATCTGTGCCGCCAGGTGCGCGACCGCTGGGGCTTCAGGATGAACCAGCGCCTGGAGCTGTACGCCGGCACGCTGGCCCACGCCGCCACCCCCGACTTCCAGCCGCAGGTGGTGTACGACCAGGCCGGCTAGACGGGCCGACAGACGGTTTGACGGGAAACTGACGAACGGACCACGGAGGGATGTCTGGACGGATGGAGGGCGGACAGAGGAACGGTGGATGAACGGACGGACAGGACGTGACAGGACGGACGGACAGGACGTGACAGGACGGGCGGACAGGACGTGCCAGAACAGACGGACAGACGGGACAGGACGTGACAGAACGTGACAGAACGTGACAGAACGTGACAGAACGGACGGACAGGACAGGACGTGACAACGGACGGATAGGACGTGACAGGACGTGACAGGACGTGACAGGACAGGACGAGACAGGACGGGACAGGACGGGACGGGACAGGACGGGACGGGACGGGACGGGACGGGACGGGACAGGACAGGACAGGACAGGACAGGACAGGACAGGACAGGACAGGACAGGACAGGACAGGACAGGACAGGACAGGACAGGACAGGACGGGACGGGACGGGACGGGACGGGACGGGACGGGACGGGACGGGACGGGGACGGACCGACAGACAGACAGACAGACAGACAGACAGACAGACAGACAGACAGACAGACAGACAGACAGACAGACAGACAGACAGACAGACAGACAGACAGACAGACAGACGGCCAGGACGGTCAGGACGGTCAGGACGGTCAGGACGGTCAGGACGGTCAGGACGGTCAGGACGGTCAGGACGGTCAGGACGGCCAGGACGGCCAGGACGGCCAGGACGGCCAGGACGGCCAGGACCGACAGACGGACGGACGGACGGACGGACGGACGGACGGACGGACGGACGGACGGACGGACGGACGGACGGACGGACGGACGGACGGACGGACAGGACGTGACAAGACGGACGGACGGGCCGACAGGACGGACGGGCAAACGGACGGATGGACAGCTTTCGAGGTGAACCAGAAACATGAGCAAAAAATAATGCAATGCTTTTATAAACCATGATTTGTTATCTCAGAAACGCTTTTGATAAGATATGCAGTGTATAACTGTATATTTCACAACTTGTTTTTGTAGCAGGAATTTAGATATTTCCGAAATTGTGCAGCACGTGTTCCATTGTGTTCAACAATCTGGTGGACGGCTGTCTGACCGGTCGGTTGGTCATCCCAACTGGCCACTTAGACGGAAGTCATCCCTAACTCGAACGTCTCTCATAATTAAGGGGTCGACAGCGGGCAGCGGCCTTGCTGCTAGCTGACTTAGGTTGCATGGGGGACCAATACTGAAACCCCACAGCGATGACGTGCTGCGGCGGCTGAGGGGTCGGCATGGGGGACCAATACTGAAACCCCACAGCGATGACGTGCTGCGGCGGCTGAGGGGTCGGCATGGGGGACCAATACTGAAACCCCACAGCGATGACGTGCTGCGGCGGCTGAGGGGTCGGCGGTGACGATCTGATCGGATCGGATCTGAAATGCTGCCGTCAGATGCCGTACCGCTGACAGGTCTGTGGTGGTGTTGACTATAATCAGCTGGTCTAGATACTAACCACAGCGATGACGTGCTGCGGCGGCTGAGGGGTCGGCGGTGACGATCTGATCGGATCGGATCTGAAATGCTGCCGTCAGATGCCGTACCGCTGACAGGTCTGTGGTGGTGTTGACTATAATCAGCTGGTCTAGATACTAACCACAGCGATGACGTGCTGCGGCGGCTGAGGGGTCGGCGGTGACGATCTGATCTGATCTGAAATGCTGGCGTGAGATGCCGTACCGCTGACAGGTCTGTGGTGGTGTTGACTATAATCAGCTGGTCTAGATGGACTAACTTTATGTATTCTGTATTTGATAAGTTCCTGGTGCAGGACCATTACTAATAATATTGTTTAGTTTAATGTGCTGAGCAAATCTGAGTAGTCTAAGCTCACTCCAGATCAGTCCTTGCCCAGCGAGCATGCGACGCATGGCCAAGCTATAATACGCGACAGCGACTATCTAGAGGCTACTAGAGGTAGAGACAAGCCTGCTGAAGTTTTCCAGGGTTTATTGTGATATCACGAGTCTAAATGGCATACATGTCTATTCTGCATACAATGTTGACAGTGTATCAAGAAGTATAAATATCGCCGTTCGTGCAATTCCAATCTCAGCAGCGAAAAATGCAATGAAGCGCTGATATTTTGTATAATCGTTTTCAGAAGATATATGCTATGCATGTTATATATATGTATGCTATGCATGCAGATACTAGACCTAGAAAGACAATTGTCAATCTGACATAATGTTTAATAATAAAGCGATATTTTGTGAATTATATATGAAATGATATGCATTTATGCATGTGTGCAATCGCCTCTTAGGTGCCTTAGGTGTAACGTATGCATGTTACTCTTCACCGGACCCATGAATCACACTGCTGGCTGAACAGTTAAATATAATAGGGCACTACAAAGTTTTTGTTATTTTCTTCCCATGTGTCGCTACTGATGACTGGCGCATCCGGCGGAACTGTGTTGACGACTTACCAGTGTCGCTGTCCGTTGCGTAAAGCAGACGTTGAAATACCGAAGTTTTACAGCTTGGAACAGTTTAAAAATAGATCATTAACTTTCAGAAGGAAGTTTATCAGAAATATCCAACGATAACCACCAAAGGCTCTCGATAAAAACGATAACCACCAAAGGCTCTCGGCAAAAACGATAACCACCAAAGGCTCTCGGCAAACACGGTAACCACCAAAGGCTCTCGGCAAACACGATAACCACCAAAGGCTCTCGGCAAAAACGATAACCACCAAAGCAGACTTGTCAATGATTCAATGTGAATCGACTACTTTTGATTGAATCATTCTTATTTCAAATGAATGACTCATGAATCGATTCACCTCATGCGCAAACCTGTTGTGAGTCACTGATTGAATCATTCATACAGAGAAAATAGGCTGATTGAATCATTCATTGCTCAAAGAATCATTATTTTTTGGTCGAACAGCATAAACTGTCCACAAAATATGCCAGCGGCCCAGCATTCATCTGTGCCCCGTGGACAAACCAGGCACTTAATGGCCAATTATATGAGCTCTGTGTCCTGAGATGTAGCCTGTAATTCATCTATGCGTAAAGAAAGTGAGGCTTTGTGTCTAACTCCAGTGGGCACAAAGCCACTGTTCAATCAGCCCTAACTAGGTGAATACCTTGGAACTGGTAGGGTTAAGGGTAGGTACCTGAATACTTAGAAAAGGTAACTAACTCATAATTTGGTTCATAAACCACACAGTACACGCACACCTTTTTCACACGAAAAATTATCAAAAGGTACCCACCTTTTCTTAATTTCTAGGCTACACCATATCAAAAACTAAATCATAAACAAACATTTGCATGACCTCCGCATGTCCCAAATATCATTGTCGCATCGGCGCCGCCTTATTCCACATCATGCTTTAGAAAAAAATAATACCTAATGCAAAATCAAAATAAATGTTCTATTCGCTTACAAAAGTGAAACGTAAAGTCATTAATGCTTTTGGAACTTGGAATTTGCAATTATAATAAATATTATAAATATCATTTTATAATCAAAATAAACAACACGCTTGTCCAATTGGCTCACATTCACATTCACATTTGGAAATACATTCGCGGACTATTTGGATTGGCTTAAAAATTGGCACACAGATAGATCACGAACTAATGATCATTCTGGTAAAATGTTAGAGTCGCACATTCAAAATCAAAGGAGTTAGAGCAGGTCAGATAGGTTCAAGGTCAAACAGCAGACTATTCCGATTTGCATGCAAATTAGCACACTGGTAGAACATAACTTCCTTATCACGCTCATGAAATCTTAGATTCGCACATTCAAAATAAAAGGATTTATAGCAGGTCATATGTTTAACCCGCGAGTCACTGGGGGGGGGCTTTTTTTAGCCCCCCCCCCCCCCCCCCCCCTTAGGAATATTAGGCATATCTCAATAACTAATGCAGATATCGATGCCAAACTTTCAGTACCTATCCGGGCATCATTTTCACACATTATAAGATTTTTTTAAAAAATCGTCTGATTTTTTTTAGATATAGTGAATTTAGTGACGTCACTAAACACGATTTTGACACCAAAATCAGCTAAATTTTGCCAGGCCCTACAAATGCCGCATATGAAGCAAAATGCAATCGAAAAACGCTGAAAGGTAGAACATTGCAAGGGCTACAAACCGGCTATCTCGAAATTTCGAAACATTTGGGTTTTGACCCCCCACCAAAAAAAACTTTTTTGAAAAAATGCTCACAAAATCAAATTTTTCAAAGATATTGAAAAAACCGGAATATATATCAGATAGCAACATATGGGCAACTACCATACCAAATTTCAAAATTATATCATCTTTTTTTACTTTTATGACAAAGTATGGGTAAATCATGACGTCAGATTTTGAAATTGCGTTTTTTGGATTTTATTGACCGGATACAGACAAATAAATGCCAGCACTGTTTTCTTTATATAAATCTGATATAGAAACATTCCTTTTTTATTTCGATTTATCAATTTCAAATTTTGACCTTCAGTGACCTGAACTTGACCTGAACTTGACACTAACTTCACGTAAATGAAGTCAGGTGGTAAAATGACTTCTACTATCGAATTATACGCGTAAAAGCATCCATAAACCATGTGCTGCATGACTTTCGTAGATATTTTGTGTGTAGTAACCTTGTGACCTGACCTTGACCTTGCTCTTTTCCAATAATCTCGCTGTAGCTCATGTGGGATATGTATCATACATTTGACATCACTTTAGGTGATTATAGGCGTAATCGAAGGCCATGGATGGCAAGTATTGTCCATAAACTCAAATACCTCGATTTTGACGTTTGACTTGACCGTGACCTGACATGTGACCTTAATTTGATTTTTTTTTTAGTTTGCGTTAGGCTTCTCTCATTGAGCGCTTTCGAATGCCGCCTTGCGCGTCCCGCTGCAATCATTGGTTCTGAAGATACCAGGGGGGGGGGCTAAACCCCCCCCCCCCCCCCCCCCCCCCCCCCCAGTGAGTCGTGTTACAGAATATACCCCAGTGACTGCCGGGTTATGGTCAAACAGCAGACTATTCTGATGTGCATGAAAATTGGCACACAGGTAGAGCATGACTTCCCTATCACGCTCATAAAATCTTAGAGTCGCACATTCAAAATCAAAGGAGTTAGACAAAGGAGTCGACACTTCCCTTTAATGTTGAGTGATTGAATCAAGATTGAATCATTCATTATGGTAATGTTGAGTGATTGAATCATGATTGAATCATTAATTATGGTAATGTTGAGTGATTGAATCATGATTGAATCATTCATTATGGTAATGTTGAGTGATTGAATCATGACTGAATCATTCATTATGGTCCGTGAATCACTGTGAATCGACTAATGACACATATGAATCATTGACAAGTCTGCACCAAAGGCTCTCGGCAAAAACGATAACCACCAAAGGCTCTCGGCAAACACGATAACCACCAAAGGCTCTCGGCAAAAACGATAACCACCAAAGGCTCTCGGCAAAAACGATAACCACCAAAGACTCTCGGCAAACACGATAACCACCAAAGGCTCTCGGCAAAAACGATAACCCCAAAGGCTCTCGGCAAAAACGATAACCACCAAAGGCTCTCGACAAAAACGATAACCACCAAAGGCTCTCGGCAAAACAAAAGTATGTTCACGCTTCAAGCAACACTGGCGCTTCGCCTCTTGTGTGACATCCCATCTGAGGTAGAGGCAAGCCTGCAACACTGGCGCTTCGCCTCTTGTGTGACATCCCATCTGAGGTAGAGGCAAGCCTGCAACACTGGCGCTTCGCCTCTTGTGTGACATCCCATCTGAGGTAGAGGCAAGCCTGCAACACTGGCGCTTCGCCTCTTGTGTGACATCCCATCTGAGGTAGAGGCAAGCTTGCAACACTGGCGCTTCGCCTCTTGTGTAACATCCCATCTGAGGTAGAGGCAAGCCTGCAACACTGGCGCTTCGCCTTTTGTGTGACATCCCATCTGAGGTAGAGACAAGCCTGCAACACTGGCGCTTCGCCTCTTGTGTGACATCCCATCTGACTTCATAGCGGTCTGACTCGTAGTGTTAGCACGGGTGCTGCAGCCGCCAAATGACAGCGACCGGGCCGTGGCGGCTGCTTACACGGCTACGCTCACTACTTAGTCATGCAGCGGTGGGTACAGAGCTCCCAAAATAAGCTAACCGCTAACTTCATGGTTATTTCGTATGGTTCATCGTTTGGTTGCGTGGCTCGTACAGGTAAATGAGGAACCGTAACGGGTGTTGCGCTGCACCCCGTGCCATCTAGCGGCTCCCGGGAGGAACTGGGCTTGTTGCGATAGTGTCCAGGGTGACTGGAAGGGGTTGTTATGGCCTCGGCTCATAGGCGTCGCCACTGGCAGAGAGACTGCAAGCGGGGCGCCGTCCCCCCCCCCCCCCCCGCCGTCCCACATATCGGACTGACTGGTGACCCTCTGAGATCGATACTGAATACTGATACAGACACGAGAGGTGATATTATAGGATTGCAATCAAATGGAGTAGTTAAATGAAGTACACGGTTTCGCATCTACGTATAATCTGCGTTTGTCGTGGAAACATATTTTCCCTATTCCTAGCACAAAACAACTTCAGGTAGCTGGTAGTTAACTTCTGCCTGACATAACCCACAACCTAAACCTAAAAATCCTGATTGCGCGGATGCATCAGTTACAAAAACATACCCATGTCAACTGTGGAGAACATGTTTGGAGGGTGGATGACCTCACTGAACAGTCCTCAAAATAGCACTGACCAGTCGAGGGCGGAACGGGCCTGTGAAAAAACAAGCGGACGAAATGTAGAATAATTGGACAGAGAGCGATGCAGCTGGGAAGAGTTAGACCATAGGCGTACACAAGGGGGGGGGGGCAATTGCCCCCCCCCCCCCCCTGAAGGTCTGTACCCCTTTGGTCGAAAAAATGAATGATTTTTTTCAGGGAAAAATTGTGAAAATATGCCCTTTTAACAATATAGTGGGCCAAATCCCGTGAGTTTTTTTTGGGTGGGGTATTTTATGACCCCGAACAAAATTGCCCCCTCCTGGAGCGAATCCTGGGTACGCTACTGAGTTCGACACAGTTTGGCTAGACGTAACTGGACAGGTTATGATATCACGACGGGCGGGAATATCATCACGACGGGCGGGAATATCATCACGACGGGCGGGAATATCATCACGACGGGCGGGAATATCATCACGACGGGCGGGAATATCATCACGACGGGCGGGAATATATCATCACGCTACCGGGCCTCCGGACTGACGGTGTACTGGCCTCCGGACTGACCTCCGGACTGGCCTCCGGACTGGCCTCCGGACTGGCCTCCGGACTGGTCTCCGGACTGACGGTGTACTGGCCTCCGGACTGGCCTCCGGACTGGTCTCCGGACTGACGGTGTACTGGCCTCCGGACTGACCTCCGGACTGGCCTCCGGACTGGTCTCCGGACTGACGGTGTACTGGCCTCCGGACTGACCTCCGGACTGGCCTCCGGACTGGTCTCCGGACTGACGGTGTACTGGCCTCCGGACTGACCTCCGGACTGGCCTCCGGACTGGTCTCCGGACTGACGGTGTACTGGCCTCCGGACTGACCTCCGGACTGGCCTCCGGACTGGTCTCCGGACTGACGGTGTACTGGCCTCCGGACTGACCTCCGGACTGGCCTCCGGACTGGTCTCCGGACTGACGGTGTACTGGCCTCCGGACTGACCTCCGGACTGGCCTCCGGACTGGTCTCCGGACTGACGGTGTACTGGCCTCCGGACTGACCTCCGGACTGACCTCCGGACTGGTCTCCGGACTGACGGTGTACTGGCCTCCGGACTGACCTCCGGACTGGCCTCCGGACTGGTCTCCGGACTGACCTCCGGACTGGCCTCCGGACTGGTCTCCGGACTGACCTCCGGACTGGTCTCCGGACTGACGGTGTACTGGCCTCCGGACTGGCCTCCGGACTGGTCTCCGGACTGACCTCCGGACTGGCCTCCGGACTGGCCTCCGGACTGACGGTGTACTGGCCTCCGGACTGGCCTCCGGACTGGTCTCCGGACTGACGGTGTACTGGCCTCCGGACTGGCCTCCGGACTGGTCTCCGGACTGACGGTGTACTGGCCTCCGGACTGGCCTCCGGACTGGTCTCCGGACTGACGGTGTACTGGCCTCCGGACTGACCTCCGGACTGACCTCCGGACTGGTCTCCGGACTGACGGTGTACTGGCCTCCGGACTGGCCTCCGGACTGGTCTCCGGACTGACCTCCGGACTGGCCTCCGGACTGACGGTGTACTGGCCTCCGGACTGGCCTCCGGACTGGTCTCCGGACTGACGGTGTACTGGCCTCCGGACTGGCCTCCGGACTGGTCTCCGGACTGACGGTGTCAGATACAGACGATGCATTACGTACCGTACGTACTGTCAGATAGCAGCACTGTTGTTCTATAGCCTTGGCAGCACTGTCCAGTTCGGGCCGGGCAGTTCCACACTCTTTTAGCATTTCGTGGTTTGCTTGGATCGAGGCAAAACCTGTCCTATGATGCTTCCTCATGCAGATAATGTATTCTACAATGTGCTCTAACATTGATTGATTCGCTCCGTTCCGGGCTGACTAAGCAGCTTAACCCGCGCACTGCAGGGGGGTTGATTTCCGCCCCCCCCCCCCCCCCCCCTCAGGTTTTTCAAAGATAGCGAAAAAACGGCGGCGCGCAGCGCCGCCGAGTTTTCGCACACCTGTCAGGACATCAATTGCGCACACTTTGAAGAAAAAAAAGATAACCTAGGGTCATCTCGGGTCAGGTCACAAGACCAGGTCAAGTGACCCCACCTCCAAAAATGTTTGCAGTTGTGCCAAAGCCAGAGTTTTTCACCGATCAGTTTGAAACTTACTGGATGTCATGAGGGCATACGTACTTACAACTCGTTTATCTCGGAATTTTGATATCGGTGACCTAAGGTCAGGTCAATTTCTTGACCTCCCCATAATAAGTCAATGGGGAAATATTCAAATGCTTCCTAATTCAAGGATATGCACGATATTACTCCAATTACTTCTGGATCATGTTATTATATGCTATTCTTGATGATCCAAGTGTAAGTTTTGTTCAGTGACCCCTATTGGGTCATTTAAGGTCATGCGAGGTCACCATTGCTGTGTTGTCAATAACTCCCGACATAATGAAGATAGAGAAGTAAAACAGACATCAGTGTGTTTGTCTCATCAAGACACGTCTGCCCATATGTAACATGCCCTACGTTGGTCACCACTTGACCTTGACCTTAGGTCAAATTTTTAAGTTAACTTAACAAGGTCACCATGTATATCATTCAAAGCGCCTTAACAAGATAAACACAATGACGTAAACAGTTTTCCGTTATATTTATTACATAAAAAGTTAATAGCGAAAAACGATTTAGCAAAAAAACGTATTTTCTTTTTTGACCTTTGGAGCCTCAAATGTTGACTGAGATCAAATTTGAGGACATCTTAGCGATTGAAAATTTCACTGGCTGGCGTTTGCCTTTTTCCGTTTGTTTCTAACTAGCATAGTTTCTGAGATATATGGGAATTTCTGGAGCGATGTCCTAAAGCAGGAAAAAAAACTGGAAAGTTTGACCTTTGATGACCTCTGGTGACCTCAATTTTGACCTGACCTAAAACAATACTGAAATACTTTCGATAGAACATGTATGAAGCTATCAAATGCCGTTTTCCGCTTCTCGCTACGTAGCGTAGTTTTCGAGATATCAGGGGGGGATCAACCCCCCTGCAGTTCGTGTTCGGCGCAAACCCCCCCTGCAGTGCGCGGGTTAAGGCTGAAACACAGCACTCGCGAGTAAATCGCGTCTCGCGTGGAAATCGCTTCTCGCGCCATCTCAGGCGAATAGCGTCTCGCGTGTAAATCGCGGCTCGCTCTTGAATCGCTTGGAGATCGCTCTGGAATCGCGTCGCATCAACAGGAATGAGAACAAAATGCAATCTGCAAATAAAAAGTGATTTTATTTCTTTTACGCAACATTTTGTATGCAACATTTTTGCAATAGCAAAATATATAGTTAATTGCCTTTTTTGTTTAAAAGGATATAGGGTACGATCGGCAACACGACGAATTCGCCGTAATCACGACGAATTCGTCGGGATTCGTCGGACGCCGAATATTCGCTCAGTTTGTGTTCGGCAACACGACGAATCTGCAAACGAGCGAATTCGCCCGACGAATTCCGCCCATGTAGATCAGTGGGAGAGCGCTGGACTTCTGACCTATCCCGGTAGTGGCAGCCCGGGTTCGAGTCGCTTCGGCGCTCGCTATTTGCTCCTGACTGGGATGGCCTGCGGCCAGTGGCAGCGGTCGCACTCAAGGTCAGGTGACGTCAGTGAGCGGGGCGGACCGTGTCCAGGTATGTCGGGTACGTACAACTTTCGTCTCTAAATGCTGCCGGCCAACAGGAATTGCGCGATCGGGTGGTGAGGTCAGGACCTGCGCAACAAGCTCTGCTTAGCGTGGGTCCTGACCTCGGAAATCCATCCATACAAGACATTCGGACCAAATAAAAAAACAAAACAAAAACATTCGCTCTGTCGGAGCGCGAATTTTCAAACCAGTCGTCGGGAGGGCTTCTTTTGCAGTGTGCCATAACGTCATCTGCAGTATTGCTGTATTGACTGCAGTGTTGCTGAGTACTGACAAAGTTCAAAGTACCGTGATTTATGAAAACAAGTAAAATAACCACACAAACCAAGACCCTATAACTACACAAACTATGACACGGCGCAGCAGTGACAAAACCGGCAGATAATTTTGTTTTTACAGAACGCACGAGACAGCGAATTCGTCGGAGAGCGAATTCGTTGGATTCGACGGAGAGCGAATTCGTCGTGTTGCCGATCGCACCCCTAGTTTGTTTGCATGATAGGAATATTTAATACTCCTGGTTACCATGGTTACGGGTATCAAAACAAATAAGGAAAATATGAGTATTTGTTCTTGGTGCCACTCGGGAGTCAAGAGGCGTCGAGAAAGTCGAAATAATGAAATTGTATCGGTTATTAGTGCTTGTTCTATTCAATATATCGTTACTTACTCCTTATTTATTGTAGATAACCTTAAAGTCAAATTCGCCAACGTCTTAATATTGTTTATTTGCCGCAAACTCAAGACCGAGTGATGCCATCTCGCGGCTGAATCGCAGGTATGGTGCCGAAAAGGTGAAACAGAGTCTGCTCTTCCGCTGGCAAATCGCTTCCTCGACGCGAGACCCACGATTCCGACGCGATTCTGGAGCGGGTCTGGTCGCGATTTGGGAGCGAGTTCGGGCGATTTGCTCGCGGAAAAAGCTACGTGTATTTCAATGGGAGTTGCGAGACGCGATTTGAACGCGAGAATGTTGTGTTTCAGCCTTTAGAGTTTGTCCCGCAGTATATTCTGGCACCGGCCGGCCGACTGACAGATGTCCGCACATTTATTGGCGTGACGGGCAACACAAACGGCCGGGCTGTGGTCAGTTTTGGCCGTGTGATGCAATCTCGCCCACCGGCCGACCACAAAGGAGAACGAGCGAACCGGTCGGGAGGCGTATCACGGCTACGCCCACCGGCCGACCACAAAGGAGAACGAGCGAACCGGTCGGGAGGCGTATCACGGCTACGCCCACCGGCCGACCACAAAGGAGAACGAGCGAACCGGTCGGGAGGCGTATCACGGCTACGATCGCCGCTGCTCTGGATCGGCCGAATACTCAGACCGGTTATGGCCGTCTCAGTCGCGCCCGGTCGCCGCATTTGTATGGCAAAGAGCGAACAGCTTCGTCGAATACCGTCATACAAACGCGTTGTTTTTCTTAGGGAAAAATTGACAGCATTTTACAAACTAAAAATTGGAGACCAGAAAGCATAATTTTAGGCTTACCAAAGCGCATGGTTTTGCGAATTTTCACACACTGACGATTGAATAATATAGCGCTTTTCGCTTTCGACAGTTTACGGTTGGTTTGTTCAATAGATGTTGCCCTATGCCCTAGTTTGTTTTTGCTTCAATTTATAGGTTGTGTAGAATTTCGCCAAGAGCATTGGCGTCGCTGACGGGGGGGGGGGGTCGCGACCCCCCCCCCCCCCCCCACACACACACACACTTTTTATGGCGGAAGCCAAGGCCCAAGGCTGTATAAACCAGGTAGCAGGGGCGCAGCCAGGGGGGGGGGGGGCACGCCCCCCCCCCCCATTGGTCCAAAGGGGCCCGGAGAGCCCCTCGGCCCCTCAGCCCATATGGAAGCGGCCGAAGGGCCCAAAACGGCCCGGCTTAAGAGAGTCCTTGTTCGGACTTAGGGGCCCGAGGGAGCCCTCGGTCGGCCTGGGGTTGCCCTCGGTTGCCCTAAGGGGGCCCTTGTTAGACTTACAGGGGCCCACGGTCGGCCTAAGGCTCTTGGTTAGCCTGAGAGGCCCTCAGTCGGCCTGAGGGAGCCCTTGCTAGGCTTAAGAGGGTCCCGGTCGGCCTGAGGGACCCAGCCGGCCTAAGGGGGCCCTCGGCCGACCTAAGAGGGTCCTAGGTCGTCCTGAGGTGCCTAGGTTGGTCGGCCTGAGGGGCCCTCGGTCTGCGCCTGGTCATGGTAATCCCTGATAGAGACTACACTGGGCGCCTTCGGGGCCCTGCCTCGTCTCGGGGTCAAATGGCCTTAGCCTGGTGCTGGCTCCCAGCCTGGTTCTTGAGTGTATGATCGCCACTGGGGGTCCTGTCTAGCGCCTGAATAACCTGTACTGACCCCTAATCGCCACTGGGGCACCTGCCTGACCTCAGGGCTTATATTCACCTTCTACTGTGAACAGCAGACCGCTTGGGCACTGGCGGATCCAGCCGTCGTGTTTGTGTGTGTGTGTGTGGGGGGGGGGGGGGCAAATCGGTGGGAGGCACTGGCGGATCCAGCCTCTCCGTGGGGGTGTCTTTTTGTGGCCGAAAGGTACCCCCCATGTTTTCCCCTCCGCGGATTTGGGCCGGTCACCTTATTTTGGTATTCGAGCTTAAGAAATTAACTTTTCAAATTCACAAAATTTCTTTGGTGGATTTATTCCGAGAAGAAAAAAAATCCGTTTATTTTTGCTTGGGGGTTCAAAAACCCATAATACGAAAATCCGAGATAGACATTTTGAAGAAAATGTCATTTCCCTTCTTTTGACGTTGTTTTTATTTGCAATTTGCTTCAAAACTCTATTTGCATGATTTTTCAAACATTTATCGTTTTTCCACCAAAAATGGCATGACATGACGCAGTGGCGGCGGATCGCATTTTCAGATGGGGGAAAGAAACCCAGGGGGCCCCTCGACCAAGGTGCCCCCTCCCACGGCCAAAGCCCCCCCCCCATTTTTGGCGCGAAATGGTATCTCCTCGGATTTAGGCCACTATATTTTGCATGGCCCCTAAATGGTCACCAAAAAAAACGTCGGACAGGCCCCTGTTGAAGTCTCAGTCCTTCTGAGGGCCCCTTAGGCCTACCGAGGTCCCCTCAGGCCGACTGGTGCCTTCTGTCGGCCTTAGAAGGCCTCGCAGGCTGGCGCCTGGGGGCACATCGGGGCCCTGGGTCATTGTTTCGGTCAACAAAAAAAATCGAACCAACTTCTTGGAGGGGACCTCTTGCAAATTTACGGGGGGAAATCATATGTTTGACACCCCCCCCCCCCCCCCTCCCCAACTTCTTAAGTGGGGCAGCTGCCCCTGCCCCTGCCTCCCCCTTATCCACCGCCACTGGTGGGGCAACTTGAGCAAGAGGGTAGTCGATGTTCGTCACTGCAGGGGTAGCCGTTTTTTATGAGCAGTAAATCTGATGCATGTGATAGCAGTGCATCATATTGCTTTGTGTCTTGTGCGGACTTCAAAAATGTTCTTGTACAAAAATAAGAAGGATTTTGCGAAGGGAGGGAGCTTGAAGAACATTTGTCACAAAAGCTGCCCTTTAACTTAACTACCACTGGTATTTACGCAAAATGGACACCCACACAACTATTATTGCGGCGCGAAGCGGTGCCAACATTTGAGGTTTTGAGCGGTCTGGAGGACTAATTTTTGCTATTGGAACCAGGATGCAGGGTCAAAACGAGGAAATATGTCTGGAGCAAAAGGTTGGGTCAAAAGACATGTTGTCCCCATTTAAGGCCAAAGGTTATGGTCCCATGCCCCCCCCCCCCCCCCGGGGCCCGCCAGTGTGTACAGTCTATATTCGACCCTTTTGTACTGGAAAAGAACGCTGAATGATTTGCGCCGCGTAGCGGCGCGGATTTTTTGCTTTATTTTTTAGTCTGGATAACTTGGCTCTCAAAAATGTGCTTATTTTAATTGAATTCATTCCAAAATTCAATTCAGCCCAAGGGCACCAATGCACCCACTCAATGAGATTCTTCCACCGGAAAGATAGAAGGAATTTCGCCGCAGTGACACAAAAATGTGATATTTTTCGACTTCTTTGCAGAAGTATAACAGCTTTGGTGCAGTTGCTTACCAGTTTCAAATACGTTTCATGGATTTTCAACCATGAACCACATTATAAAAAGCTCAAACGGCGGGCACTATGGTTTCGTCCGCGACAAAAAACGATAGTCAACAAACATCCTGACATCGAGGATTTATCAGGACGCAAGTATTTGTAATATGCGCCGCGAAGCGGCGCGTTTTTTGTCTCTAAATTTTCCACCATTTCGCATAAAATGGATGGTTTTTCAGTAATTTGATGGGGTCACCAGGGCATTGGTGCCGCGCCTCCCCCTCCTGAATTCAAGGGTGCCCAGTGCCCTCGGCGGATGCCCCCGTTTTTTTTGGGGGGGGGGGGCAAATCCAGTGGCGTATTTTCAAAAAGTTGTGGAGCGGGGGGTTGGGTAGCAGGCCATCAGCCGTCGGCGAGAAAGTTGTTGACAGGGGGGGGGGGGGGAGGCAGGGGCGTCGCCGATAATGTTTGGGTGGGGGCCGGCTGAAATGACGGAAAAAATGTACCTCCATTTGTATGCGTGTATTTAAGCCTTTGCAACATTGTTTATTGTGGTTTTCATGTTATAGTAGATACTTGTTATTTAGCGCCGCCACGCGGCGCGAAATTGTACGGGTTTGCCTGATAAAACCCAGAAATATGGGCGATGGGCCTTGTAGAGGGTAAGAAGCTAAAAATGATATTCATTCAATTCACCGTTACAACGAACCGAAGACGATGCCGATGGCTTCGTTATGACGATGGCCACCGACGTGACGACGCGAAGCGACGTGAAAATATTAATTTTAGGTCGTGGAAAACGAAATTTTCATTTTGGAACCAGACCGTGAATGGAGCCAAGCCTCAGGTATCCCCTATTTCTGGTTGCACATCTCTGTATGATTAAAAATATTGAAATTAAGGTAGTTTATAATATACATATTCCTCGGATAGTCAATCACGAATACGATGACCGGTGACAGTCAGCGCTCAATAGTACATATAATAATAATAACTGTATATATACATATGTACCGAACTGTAACAAACAACTGGTAACAGTGCAAATAGTTTGAAAGCGGCAAGAGCCAGAACGACTTTTCCGCGCACAAATGGTCCCTGTGGATCTGGAGGAGCCTGGGGCGAGATGGCTTGGGGAGATGTCCTGGCCTGGTCCCCACTATTAGCTCTTCGGTCCAGCAAGTTGGGCACCGCTGGATCAGCTTTCGGGTGCCGATGTCCGAGTTTTGGCATTCGTGTCGCCTTTTTCGGAACTCGGCAGACTAGCTAAACATGTAGCCCGCTTGAAAGTTAATATTTTATGAAAGGAGTGGGCCATGAGGCGAGCAATTAGGTACCGACAAGGAGAGCCTCTGCCACACACTTAAGAAATTCATTTTCCCATTTTCCAAATTTGTATAAGCAATTGCGAATTTTGTGTCATGCCGCAAAGCGGCGCGAAATTTTCAAGTTTTTAACTGTGGGTAGCTGGATTTTGGCTGGATTTTGTTGCAAAGGACATTTTTACAACTCTACGTCCGACCATTAGGGGGACAAATAATAGTTTCAGGAACTTTGGTGTGGGGAGGCATGACCCTTGCCCTCCCTGGATCCGCTCTTGCCCCCACCCCCCTGTTCCACCGCCTATGGAAGCGGATCCCGACTCCCTCAGGGCGGACTCAGGTGGCCAGAGTGCCCCCTCAAGCGGCCAGAGTGCCCCCTCAGCCGGCCAGAGTGCCCCCTCAGGCTGCCAGAGTGCCCTCTCAGGCGGCCAGAGTGCCCCCGCAGGCGGCCAAAGTGCCCCCCCCCCCCCCCCAGGCGGCCAGAGTACCCCCTCAGGCGGCCAGAGTGCCCCCTCAGGCTGCCAGAGTGCCCCCTCATACTGTCAGAGTGCCCCCTCAGGCAGCCAGAGTGCCCCCTCAGGCGGCCAGAGTGCCCCCTCAGGCGGTCAGAGTGCCCCCTCAGGCGACCAATGTGCCCCCTCAGGCAGTCAGAGTGCTCCCTCAGGCGGCCAGAGGGCCCCCTCAGGCGGCCAAAGTGCCCTCTCAGGCGGCCAAAGTGCCCCACAGGCGGCCAGAGTGCCCCCGCAGGCGGCCAAAGTGCCCCCTCAGGCAGCCAGAGTGCTCCCTCAGGCGGCCAGAGTGCTCCCTCAGGCGGTCAGAGTGCCCCCTCAGGCGGCCAGAGTGCCCCCTCAGGCGGCCAGAGTGCCCCCTCAGGCGGTCAGAGTGCCCCCTCAGGCGGTCAGAGTGCCCCCTCAGGCGGCCAGAGTGCCCCCTCAGGCGGCCAGAGTGCCCCCTCAGGCGGCCAGTGTGCCCCCTCAGGCTGCCAGATTGCCCCCTCAGGCGGCTAGAGTGCCCCCTCAGGCGACCAGAGTGCCCCATCAGGCGGTCAGAGTACCCCCTCAAGACCGCCTGAGGGAGCACTCATGACCGCCAGAGTGCTCCCTCAGGCGGTCAGAGTGCCCCCTCAGGCGGCCAGAGTGTCCCCTCAGGCGGCCAGAGTGCCCCCTCAGGCGGTCAGAGTGCCCCCTCAGGCGGTCAGAGTGCCCCCTCAGGCGGCCAGAGTGCCCCCTCAGGCGGCCAGAGTGCCCCCTCAGGCGGCCAGTGTGCCCCCTCAGGCTGCCAGATTGCCCCCTCAGGCGGCTAGAGTGCCCCCTCAGGCGACCAGAGTGCCCCATCAGGCGGTCAGAGTACCCCCTCATGCGGCCAGAGTGTCCCCCCAGGCGGCCAGATGGCCCCCTCAGACCTCGCGTTTTGTTGTTTTACTACTAATTTACTTGCACTTTGTTTGAAAGCGGTGTGAAATTCGTTTGGGGTCACTTCGATCTTGGAGGGCCCCCTCTTACAAATTTATGGGGGGGGGGGCAAGATCATGTTTGCCCCCCCCCCTCCCCAACTTCTTGAGTGTGTGGGGGCAGCTGCCCCCCACCCCTCCCCCCCCCCCCGTTCCTTATCCGCCGCCCCTGAGTCATGACGTCATTAAAACGTTATTATCTCAAAAAAATACTACATCAATTTCATTGAAAGTTGGTGAGAAGACTTAGACGTGATGCAGGATAAGGTACTGAAATGACATTCTCTTCAAAATGGCTATCTCAGATTTTCGAATTATGGGTTGTTGAACCCCAAAAATAAAAATGAATACTTTATCTGCCAGTTTCACGTTCATATCTATCATAGTTTTCAGGTTATTGAGAAAATACGGGAGAGGGCAGATTCTTCTGATAAGGTTTGAGCTAGAAGTACCTATCTCAACCTAGGTACCTACTTACCTATAGTTTGTTTTATTTTGATTGCACAATTGCCATTGGGCCCTTCGTGAGAATCACACGTGAATTTTGTACTCACCGTGTCCAGGCACGTAGCCAAGGAGGGGCGGCGGGTGCTGCCGCACCCCCTGGAGGCCAGGAGGGCCCTTTTCGGCGCGCGCAGCGCACCGAAAAGGGCCGACGAGACCGCGCGAAGCGCGGTATCATGGGCTCTTTACCACGCGAAGCGTGGTCTTTAGAGAGTTTAGAGCACTTCAGAGGCTCTTTGGGCCACCAGGACCCTCTCTCTGAAAGACCAGAGGGCCCCTTGGACGTTCAAAAGAGTCATGTGAATGCCAGAGGGGCCCCTGGCCAGACCGAAAGGGCCCCGAGCGGGTCCGAGGGCCCTCTGAACACGTCGAATGGGCCCCTTGCCAGCGCAGAGGGGCCCCTGGGCAGGTCGAGAGGCCCCTGAGCATGTCGGCAGGGCGACAAAGCAGCCAGCACAGTCCCTTGCCAGGTCATAACGGCCCCTGAGCAGGTTGGAGGGCTCTTGGACAGACCCCAGAGGCCCCCTGGGAAGTTCAAAGGGCCCCTGACCATATCGAAAGAGCCCCCTAGGTGGGTCAGGACGGCCCGTGAACATGCCGAATGGGCCCCTAGTCAGCACGGAGGGGCCCCAGGGCAGGTCGGAGAGCCCTCGGAGCATGTTGCAAGGCGACAAAGCAGCCAGCGCAGTCCCTTGTCAGGTCGGAAGGGCCCTTAGAAGGCTGGAGGGCCCCTGGACAGACCAGAGGGGCACTGGAAAGTTAAAAATGCCCCTGCGCAGATCGGAGGGGTCCTTGACCAGACCGAAAGGGCACCTGGGCGGGTAAGAAGTGCCCCGGAACATGCCGAATTGGCCCCTAGCCAGCACGAAGGGGCCCCAGGGCAGGTAGAAGGCCCTGGCAAGGCGACAAAGCAGCCAGCGCAGTCCGTGAATTTTGTACACACCGCTGTTCAGGCACGTAGCCAAGAGGGGGGGGGGGTGCGGCCGCACCCCCCTGGAGGCCAGGAGGGCCCTTTTCGGCGGCGGAGGGCCCTTTTCGGCGCGCGCAGCGCGCCGAAAAGGGCCGACGAGACCGCGCGAAGCGCGGTATCATGGGCTCTTTACCAAGCGAAGCGTGGTCTTTAGAGAGTTTAGAACACTTCAGAAGCTCTTTAGGGCCACCAGGACCCTCTCTGAAAGACTAGAGGGCCCCTTGGACGTTCAAAAGAGCCCTGTGCATGCCAGAGGTGCCCCTGGCCAGACCGAAAGGGCCCCTGAGCGGGTCCGAGGGCCCCCTGAACACGTCGAATGGGCCCCTAGCCAGGGCGACAAAGCAGCCAGCGCAGTCCGACCAGAAGAGTTGCTGGGCAGATCAGAGGGGCTCCTGGGCAAGTCAGAGGGGCCCCTGGCTAGACCGACACGGTCCCTGGGCCGGTCGGAAGGGCCCTTGAACATGCCGGATGAGTTCCTAGCCAGACGGGGGGTGGGGGGGGGGGGGGGGGGGCAGGTCGGAGGTCCCCTGAGCATGTTGGCAGGGTGACAAAGCAGCCAGTTCAGTCCCTGGCCAGGTTGGAAGGACCTCTGAACAGGCCGAATGGGCCCCTTGACACACACGAGGGGCTTCTTGGAAGCTAAGAGGAGTCCCTGGTCAGACCGGAAGGGCCCAAAGCACGTAGAAATCCCAGATGAAGATTAAATACAAAGAGGACTTACTCCACAATACAAATATTAAAATCGGAGCTTTCGGGTATATAGTAACACCCTTCGTCAGCGATTAAGAGGCATTCGATAACAGGTCATTGCTCGTCTAAGATGAGCAATGACCTGTTATCGAATGCCTCTTAATCGCTAACGAAGGGTGTTACAATACACCCGCAAGCTCCGATGTTAATTTGTATTGTAGAGTAAGCCCTCTTTGTATTTAATATATATATATATATATATATATATATATATATATATATATATATATATATATATATATATATATATATATATATATATATATATATATATATATATATATATATATATATATATATATATATATATATATATATATATATATATATATATATATATATATATATATATATATATATATATATATATATATATATATATATATATATATATATATATACATATATATATATATATATATATATATATATATATATATATATATATATATATATATATATATATATATATATATATATATATATATATATATATATATATATATATATATATATATATATATATATATATATATATATATATATATATATATATATATATATATATATATATATATATATATATATATATATTCATCTATGCAGGTGTTGTTGAATGCCAGAGCATAATTACATTTGATTCGTTTCTTTTCAGTTTGTTCTAAATGTCGAATAAGTGTTTTAGTTTCGTTCGGTAATCGATATATTATTTCACCTAAAGACATGCTACATGACTAACCGGTTGCAACGTTCTTACGTCATCGTCAGAGCCTATTTGTATATAGGTACATATTAAGTGAACACTACGACATATTCAAAATATTATATATAAGTGCTGCTTTTTAAAATTATTTGAAATTATTGATATTTGAAAATTCAACCTGAGCTTTCACGAGCTTGCGAGAGATGGGCACTATTCTTACGCTAAGTGAGTAATTAAGGCACATTTGTTAAAATTAGTCAACTAAAATAAAGTGCTATTGATGATAATGATAACACAATACAAGTAAATGCACATTTGATGGATAGGGACACATACCAGACTTGTCAATGATTCATATTTGTCATGAATCGATTCACAGTGATTCACGGACCATAATGAATGATTCAATCATGATTCAATCACTCAACATTACCATAATGAATGATTCAATCATGATTCAATCACTCAACATTACCATAATGAATGATTCAATCATGATTCAATCACTCAACATTACCATAATTAATTATTCAATCTTGATTCAATCACTCAACATTAAAGGGAAGTGTCGACTCCTTTGTCTAACTCCTTTGATTTTTAATGTGCGACTCTAAGATTTTATGAGCGTGATAGGGAGGTCATGCTCTACCTGTGTGCCAATTTTCATGCACATCAGAATAGTCTGCTGGTTTGACCCTAAACATATGACCTGCTCTAACTCCTTTGATTTGAAATGTGCGACTCTAAGATTTTACCAGAATGATCACTAGGTCGTGATCTATTTGTGTACCAATTTTGAAGCCAATCCAAATAGTCCGCGAATGTATTTCCGAATGTTAATGTGAATGTGAGGCAATTGGACACGCGTGTTGTTTATTTTGATTATAAAAGGATATTTATAATATTTATTATAATTGCAAATTCCAAGTTCCAAAAGTATTAATGACTTTACGTTTCACTTTTTTAAGCGAATAGAACATTTATTTTGATTTTGCATTAGGTATTTTTTTTATAAAGCATGATGTGGAATAAAGCGGCGCCGATGCGACAGTGATATTTGGGACATGCGGAGGTCATGAAAATGTTTGTTTATGATTTAGTTTTTGATATGGTATAGCCTAGAAATTAGGAAAAGGTGGGTACCTTTTGAGAATTTTTCGTGTGAAAAAGGTGTGCGTGTACTGTGTGGTTTATGAACCAAAGTATGAGTTAGTTACCTTTTCTAAGTATTTAGGTACCTTACCTAACCCTACCAGTTCCAAGGTATTCATCTAGTTAGGGCTGATTGAACAGTGGCTTTGTGCCCACTGGAGTTGGACACAAAGCCTCGCTTTCTTTACGCATAGATGAATTACAGGCTACAGGTCAGGACACAGAGCTCATATAATTGACCATAAAGTACCTGGTTTGTCCACAGGGCACAGATGAATGCTGGGCTGCTGGCATATTTTGTGGACAGTTTATGCTGTTCGACCAAAAAAGAATGATTCTTTGAGCAATGAATGATTCAATCAGCCTATTTTCTCTGTATGAATGATTCAATCAGTGACTCAAAACAGGTTTGCGCATGAGGTGAATCGATTCATGAGTCATTCATTTGAAATAAGAATGATTCAATCAAAAGTAGTCGATTCACATTGAATCATTGACAAGTCTGACACATACAAATATTTAACAACACTTGTGACATATTGGACACATTTAGAAGGCACTACCGAATAGTTCAGTGGTGCGCCATGACTGCATTTGTTTGTTGATATATGGGGACTCCTTAAGAGTCAGCAGGGCTTCAAATATCCACAATTTGCGGTGGTTTGTGCAGGACTTCATGATGCTGATGTTGTCGTTCAGCTCCTGTCTTGTCAGTTCGTGACCGTGGTCCCCCTCCATGTGGTCATGAGGGCCACCCGCGTTCTTGTGCATGGTGACTGGTGAGGCGTCGAGATAGAGTAGTGGTAGTCGCACCAATGTAGTGTTTTGGATGACGCCGGCAGTCGTCATGAGGACACTTGAATTTGTACACTACACGGGTGCGCTGCAGAGGATCCGAGTTGGTTGACAGGTTGTTCTTCATGAAGAGATTGCTGGTCCGCTTACTCTGGTAGTATATGAAGAGATTGATTTGTGATTTGTTGTCGGCTTTTTTTAAAGCATTTTTAAACGCACAATAACATTTTTAGAGGTCCGCGCCATAAGCAATGTGACGCATTGATGAGAATGCATATGAAGACAATGAAGGCAGAAGACTCAAAATTTTCGTGCCTCTCCGCGGCGAAATTTGTTTAAGGGTTCCAGGTATAGGTAGGGGCTCCAGGTAAGGGTTCCAGGTAAGGGTTCCAGGTAAGGGTTCCAGGTAAAAATATTATAAGTTGGTATAGCTGATTCCAAATTGGTGTCGCTGGTTCCGAAGATGATATGGCAGTTTGCTAACTCCAGGTCCTAAAAGTTGGTATGGCTCATGCCATACCTGTCATGCTGCATTTTCCATCCTTGTAACGTGCTTTTTCATCCGTTTTGCTTTGACCTTTCAACGCTTGGGAAGGAGCCCTTTCAGCGCTCGGGAAGGGGGCCCTTTCGAGGCGCCGCACCCCCCTGGACGAAATCCTGGCTACGTGCCTGCCGCTGTCACGCGTCCCGAAAAGTTATTTCCAAAAAGCAAAACGTCATTTTTGACAACCATTTGCGCCGAAATAGAGTATAGATTGGATTCCAAATTGATACCATATGAAGTGTTCTTCCTACATGTAAAAAACGTTTGTTCGAGCTTCAATTCCGACTGGCAGCTTGCTGGCCGCTATTTTCGCATCCAGTTGAACTTTTTGTAAGCCCTTATTTGACGGTAAGAGCCGTGTTTTCCCAAAATTTGACAGTTTTTCACTGTGGATAGCTGGATTTTGACTGCTGCAAAGTAAATTTTACGATAAATAAAAATCAGTTTTTTTTTCGGGGGGGGGGGCAAAAGACATGTTGACCTCCCTTCCAAGCTTTTGCGGGGAGGCATCAAGGGCGGATCCAGAATGGGTTGTTTGATTCAGTTGGGGGGGAGGGGGGGCAAATCCCAAAAAGTCTCACACAATTCTGAAAGCTCATCGGATTTTACTTGCTTGTGCATCGATAACTGATTTAAAACAAACTTTCCTTAGTAAAAGTTGCTTAGATTCTATATTATCTCAGGAAATGTGTCAAATTTGCGCCGATTTCAGGTGGTTTGGGGGGGGGGGGCATGGCCGTGGCCCCCCATCTGGAGCCGCCCATGGGGGGCATGGTCTGGTTGCCCCCCCCCCCCCCCCTGGATCCGTCAGAGTGTGCTTGGGACCATAATTTTCGGCGATAACTTTTGAATGCATCAACTGGTATGAACCAATTTATCGCAATGGACGTTTCAGGCCCTGTGCTAATTTGTATTATAAAAGTTGGTTAGTGTCACACGAAAATTTAGAGCGCTTTCCATTCACTCGTAATGTTAAACACAATACGAGCTCGGATAGAGGCTAACGTCCGGTCGCCCTGTAGTCCCGCCCTTGACTCCGCCCACCACTTGCAACCGACCGGTCACTGATCGGGCAGCGCCGGTACAAGGTCAGCCATTGAATTTCGTTTCGTATTGAATTTTGATTGTGAACATTCCCTTGGTTAAGTTGCTTAATTATTCTTTTAAAATCAGTGAATGTGTCAATTTGTGGCCGATTTCGGGCGGTTTGGGGCATGCCCTCTTTGCCCCCCCCCCCCCCCCCCCTCGCCACCTGATGGATCTTCCAGTGGCCTTAAACTAAGACAAGCTACTTGATAAGCCCGTGAGCGCTCAAAATGTTCGACTGAAGTTTTATACGTTGCTGTTTTATGAAGTTGTCTTTGCAAACTTATGACGGATCGTTTCGCGTAAAGCACCTCCACATTCCGTAGTCTATACGTCAGTGAATTAATTTATGTGTTTGCAATGTAATTTGTCACAAACGTGAGCAATCGGGGCAACGTAAAATGTTGAGGGCCCGAAGTTTCGCGTTGCCTCTTCATTGTGTTGCTGCTCGGACCTTCAAGGAGCCTTGTGCGCGTAACTAAGATTGTTAATCCGCGCGCGACGGGGTCCGCGCCAACTTCGAACCGACAGGAGGGGGGGGGGGGGGGGATACCTGCCCTCTAAGATACAAAAAAATGCAACATAGCGACAGAAATAAAACAAACGTTAGATAGCTCGAAACAAGGTATTATGAAAGTACTAAGGTCATTTTTTAGGTCAGGTCATTATTGAGGTTACCAGAGGTCAACAAAGGTAAATTTTCGGTCATATATGGTATCCTTACCAAATATGGTCATATCTCGAAAACAAAAACAAAAACAGTCTATATCTCGAAAACAAAAAGAGCGACGCGCGAGAAGAAAAAAACGTCTGAAAGAAAAAAAATTGTTTTTGTCACTCAGGCTCCATCAGATTTCATCTCAGGCCAATAGTTAGCTCAGGGGAGGCCATCGAACTTGAAACATTCTAAAAATCGAGGCATTGTTTGTATGGAATAACTTTTGAGATACGCATGATAAGTGATGCCTACAGTTTGCACCATTGTGTTTCTCCGTCGAGACGCATCGAATAGTATATCGTATGACCATGACCTAGTTGGGTAATATCCCCAAATTTACCTGACCTGTGCTCAGGTCAAGGTCAGGTCAAGTTCAAATTTGGCATCAATCAACGCGTCTCGACAAGCCACACACAATGTTGAGAACTCCATTACTCTACCTTGATTTGGCAAAGTTTAAAGAATTGAAGAAAAACCACGCGTGACCTCGGGGTCACCTGAGCTAACCTCGTAGAGGTCACAGAACAAAAATGTGGCTTGGTTCTTTGCATACGGCACAATAATGGTGTATCTGGTGAAAACTGGTCAAATTTAAACATTTACTGTGGATTTATACGTGTTTTCATTTGTATCCATTTACTTATAATGATGAGGTCACGAAATCGATCTGAACTTAGGTCACCGATATTTAAAATTCAAGATAAACGAATTGTAGGTACTTATGGCCTGATTAAGTCCTGTGAGTTTGAAACCGCTCGGTCAATCAAATCTTTGGAACGACCACTAACTTTCAAAAACTTGCTTGGAGGTGGGGTCACTTAACATGAACTGTTGACCTGACCTGAGATGACTCAAGATAACAAAATACACACAATGTGGATCATTGATGCCCTAATAGCTATGCTAAGTTTGGCGGCGCTGCACACCGCCGTTTTCCCAATATTTACGAAAACTTCAGGTGGGCGGATATCCGCACCCCACGTCGGTGCGGACAAGGGGCTATGGCCCCTGCAAAGGTCCTGCAACTATGATTTGCCCCCCCCCCAACGGTCGGACGTACAGTTCTAAAAATTGCCTTTGTAGTAGTCAAAATCCAGCTATCCAGTTAAAAACTTGAAAATTTCGCGCCGCTTCGCGGCATGACACAACATTCGCAATTGCATATACAAATTTGGAAAATAGGAAAATGAATTCCTTAAGTGTCTGGCAGAGGCTTTCCTTGGCCGTACCTAATTGCTAGCCCCATAGCCCACTCCTTTCATACAATATTAACTTTCAAGCGGGCTACATGTTTAGCTAGTCTGCCGAGTTCCGAAAAAAGGCGACGTGAACGCAAAAACGCGGACATCGGCACCCGGAAGCTGATCCAGCGGTGCCCAACTTGCTGGATAGAAGAGCTAATAGTGGGACCAGGCCAGGACCATCTCCCCAAGCCATGTCGCCCCAGGATCCTCCAGATCCACAAGGACCATTTGTGCGCGGAAGAGTCGTTCTGGCTCTTGCTGCTTTCAAACCATTTGCACTGTTACCAGGTTTTTGTTACAATTCGGTAAATATGTATACAGTTATTGTTATCATATGTACTATTGAGCGCTGACTGTCACCGGTCATCGTCTTCGTGATTGACTATCCGAGGAATATGTATATGAAAAACTACCTTAATTTCAATATTTTTCATCATACCGAGATGTACAACCAGGAATAGGGGTTACCTGAGGCTTGACTCCAATCACGGTCTGGTTCCGATATTAAAATTTCGTTTTCCACGACCTAAAATTAATATTAAAAAATATTATCAAAAATGATCGGTGGTCACGTCGGTGGCCATCGTCATCGTCTTCGGTTCGTTGTAACGGTGAATTGAATGAATAGCATTTTAGCTTCTTATCCTCTACAAGGCCCATCGCCCATATTTCTGGGTTGTATCAGGCAAACCCGTACAATTTCGCGCCGCTTGGCGGCGCTAAATAACAAGTATCTACTATAACATGAAAACCACATCAAAAATTTCTGCAAAGGCATCAAAATACACGCATACAAATGGGGCTACATTTGTTCGTCATTTCAGCCGACCCCCATTCAAAAATTATCGGCGACGCTCCTGCCCCCCCCCCCCTGTCAGCAACTTTCTCGCCGACGGCTGACGGCCTGCTACCCCCCTCCCCCCGCTCAACAACTTTTTGGAAATACGCCACTGGATTTGCCCCCCCCCCCCCCTCCCCAAAAAATGGGGGCACACCGAAACAATGACACAGGGCCCCGATGTGCCCCAGCCAGCCTGAGGGGCCTTCTAAGGCCGACATAAGTCCCTTTGTCGGCCTGAGGGGACCCTCGATAGGCCTGAGTGGGCCCTCAGAAGGCCTGAGACTTCAACAGGGGCTTGTCCGACGTTTTTTTTTTGCTACCATTTAGGGGCCCTGCAAAATATGGTCGCCTAAATCCGAGGAGATACCATTTCGCGCCAAAAAATGGGGGGGGGGGGGGGCTTTGGCCGTGGGAGGGGGCACTTTTGGTCGAGAGCCCCCCTGGGTTTCTTTGCCCCCTATCCGAAAATACGATCCGCCGCTACTGGTCTGTCTGTATCTGTCTGTCTGTATCTGTCGGTCTGTCGGTCTGTCGGTCTGTCGGTCGGTCGGTCGGTCGGTCGGTCGGTCGGTCGGTCGGTCGGTCGGTCGGTCGGTCGGTCGGTCGGTCGGTCGGTCGGTCGGTCGGTCGGTCGGTCGGTCGGTCGGTCGGTCGGTCGGTCGGTCGGTCGGTCGGTCGGTCGGTCGGTCGGTCGGTCGGTCGGTCGGTCGGTCGGTCGGTCGGTCGGTCGGTCGGTCGGTCGGTCGGTCGGTCGGTCGGTCGGTCGGTCGGTCTGTCGGTCGGTCGGTCGGTCGGTCGGTCGGTCGGTCGGTCGGTCGGTCGGTCGGTCGGTCGGTCGGTCGGTCGGTCGGTCGGTCGGTCGGTCGGTCGGTCGGTCGGTCGGTCGGTCGGTCGGTCGGTCGGTCGGTCGGTCGGTCGGTCGGTCGGTCGGTCGGTCGGCCGGCCTGTCGGCCTGTCGGCCTGTCGGCCTGTCGGCCTGTCGGCCTGTCGGCCTGTCGGCCTGTCGGCCTGTCGGCCTGTCGGCCTGTCGGCCTGTCGGCCTGTCGGCCTGTCGGCCTGTCGGCCTGTCGGCCTGTCGGCCTGTCGGCCTGTCGGCCTGTCGGCCTGTCGGCCTGTCGGCCTGTCGGCCTGTCGGCCTGTCGGCCTGTCGGCCTGTCGGCCTGTCGGCCTGTCGGCCTGTCGGCCTGTCGGCCTGTCGGCCTGTCGGCCTGTCGGCCTGTCGGCCTGTCGGCCTGTCGGCCTGTCGGCCTGTCGGCCTGTCGGCCTGTCGGCCTGTCGGCCTGTCGGCCTGTCGGCCTGTCGGCCTGTCGGCCTGTCGGCCTGTCGGCCTGTCGGCCTGTCGGCCTGTCGGCCTGTCGGCCTGTCGGCCAGTCGGCCTGTCGGCCTGTCGGCCTGTCGGCCTGTCGGCCTGTCGGCCTGTCGGCCTGTCGGCCTGTCGGCCTGTCGGCCTGTCGGCCTGTCGGCCTGTCGGCCTGTCGGCCTGTCGGCCTGTCGGCCTGTCGGCCTGTCGGCCTGTCGGCCTGTCGGCCTGTCGGCCTGTCGGCCTGTCGGCCTGTCGGCCTGTCGGCCTGTCGGCCTGTCGGCCTGTCGGCCTGTCGGCCTGTCGGCCTGTCGGCCTGTCGGCCTGTCGGCCTGTCGGCCTGTCGGCCTGTCGGCCTGTCGGCCTGTCGGCCTGTCGGCCTGTCGGCCTGTCGGCCTGTCGGCCTGTCGGCCTGTCGGCCTGTCGGCCTGTCGGCCTGTCGGCCTGTCGGCCTGTCGGCCTGTCGGCCTGTCGGCCTGTCGGCCTGTCGGCCTGTCGGCCTGTCGGCCTGTCGGCCTGTCGCTGTCGGCCTGTCGGCCTGTCGGCCTGTCGGCCTGTCGGCCTGTCGGCCTGTCGGCCTGTCGGCCTGTCGGCCTGTCGGCCTGTCGGCTGTCGGTCTGTCGGTCTGTCGGTCTGTCGGTCTGTCGGTCTGTCGGTCTGTCGGTCTGTCGGTCTGTCGGTCTGTCGGTCTGTCGGTCTGTCGGTCTGTCGGTCTGTCGGTCTGTCGGTCTGTCGGTCTGTCGGTCTGTCGGTCTGTCGGTCTGTCGGTCTGTCGGTCTGTCGGTCTGTCGGTCTGTCGGTCTGTCGGTCTGTCGGTCTGTCGGTCTGTCGGTCTGTCGGTCTGTCGGTCTGTCGGTCTGTCGGTCTGTCGGTCTGTCGGTCTGTCGGTCTGTCGGTCTGTCGGTCTGTCGGTCGGTCTGTCGGTCTGTCGGTCTGTCGGTCTGTCGGTCTGTCGGTCTGTCGGTCTGTCGGTCTGTCGGTCTGTCGGTCTGTCGGTCTGTCGGTCTGTCGGTCTGTCGGTCTGTCGGTCTGTCGGTCTGTCGGTCTGTCGGTCTGTCGGTCTGTCGGTCTGTCGGTCTGTCGGTCTGTCGGTACGTAGGTACGTAGGTACGTAGGTACGTAGGTACGTAGGTACGTAGGTACGTAGGTACGTAGGTACGTAGGTACGTAGGTACGTAGGTACGTAGGTACGTAGGTACGTAGGTACGTAGGTACGTAGGTACGTAGGTACGTAGGTACGTAGGTACGTAGGTACGTAGGTACGTAGGTACGTAGGTACGTAGGTACGTAGGTACGTAGGTACGTAGGTACGTAGGTACGTAGGTACGTAGGTACGTAGGTACGTAGGTACGTAGGTACGTAGGTACGTAGGTACGTAGGTACGTAGGTACGTAGGTACGTAGGTACGTAGGTACGTAGGTACGTAGGTACGTAGGTACGTAGGTACGTAGGTACGTAGGTACGTAGGTACGTAGGTACGTAGGTACGTAGGTACGTAGGTACGTAGGTACGTAGGTACGTAGGTACGTAGGTACGTAGGTACGTAGGTACGTAGGTACGTAGGTACGTAGGTACGTAGGTACGTAGGTACCGACCGACCGACCGACCGACCGACCGACCGACCGACCGACCGACCGACCGACCGACCGACCGACCGACCGACCGACCGACCGACCGACCGACCGACCGACCGACCGACCGACCGACCGACCGACCGACCGACCGACCGACCGACCGACCGACCGACCGACCGACCGACCGACCGACCGACCGACCGACCGACCGACCGACCGACCGACCGACCGACCGACCGACCGACCGACCGACCGACCGACCGACCGACCGACCGACCGACCGACCGACCGACCGACCGACCGACCGACCGACCGACCGACCGACCGACCGACCGACCGACCGACCGACCGACCGACCGACCGACCGACCGACCGACCGACCGACCGACCGACCGACCGACCGACCGACCGACCGACCGACCGACCGACCGACCGACCGACCGACCGACCGACCGACCGACCGACCGACCGACCGACCGACCGACCGACCGACCGACCGACCGACCGACCGACCGACCGACCGACCGCCCGACCGCCCGACCGACCGACCGACCGACCGACCGACCGACCGACCGACCGACCGACCGACCGACCGACCGA
>JAXIVJ010002345.1:85000-95000 GCA_036785665.1 Chirona hameri
CACACACACACACACACACACACACACACACACACACACACACACACACACACACACACACACACACACACACACACACACACACACACACACACACACACACACACACACACACACACACACACACACACACACACACACACACACACACACACACACACACACACACACACACACACACACACACACACACACACACACACACACACACACACACACACACACACACACACACACACACACACACACACACACACACACACACACACACACACACACACACACACACACACACACACACACACACACACACACACACACACACACACACACACACACACACACACACACACACACACACACACACACACACACACACACACACACACACACACACACACACACACACACACACACACACACAGACACACACAGACACACACAGACACACACAGACACACACAGACACACACAGACACACACACACACACACACACACACACACACACACACACACACACACACACACACACACACACACACACACACACACACACACACACACACACACACACACACACACACACACACACACACACACACACACACACACACACACACACACACACACACACACACACACACACACACACACACACACACACACACACACACACACACACACACACACACACACACACACACACACACACACACACACACACACACACACACACACACACACACACACACACACACACACACACACACACACACACACACACACACACACACACACACACACACACACACACACACACACACACACACACACACACACACACACACACACACACACACACACACACACACACACACACACACACACACACACACACACACACACACACACACACACACACACACACACACACACACACACACACACACACACACACAGACACAGACACAGACACAGACACAGACACAGACACAGACACAGACACAGACACAGACACAGACACAGACACAGACACAGACACAGACACAGACACAGACACAGACACAGACACAGACACAGACACAGACACAGACACACAGACACAGACACAGACACAGACACAGACACAGACACAGACACAGACACAGACACAGACACAGACACAGACACAGACACAGACACAGACACAGACACAGACACAGACACAGACACAGACACAGACACAGACACAGACACAGACACAGACACAGACACAGACACAGACACAGACACAGACACAGACACAGACACAGACACAGACACAGACACAGACACAGACACAGACACAGACACAGACACAGACACAGACACAGACACAGACACAGACACAGACACAGACACAGACACAGACACAGACACAGACACAGACACAGACACAGACACAGACACAGACACAGACACAGACACAGACACAGACACAGACACAGACACAGACACAGACACAGACACAGACACAGACACAGACACAGACACAGACACACAGACACACAGACACACAGACACACAGACACACAGACACACAGACACACAGACACACAGACACACAGACACACAGACACACAGACACACAGACACACAGACACACAGACACACAGACACACAGACACACAGACACACAGACACACAGACACACAGACACACAGACACACAGACACACAGACACACAGACACACAGACACACAGACACACAGACACACAGACACACAGACACACAGACACACAGACACACAGACACACAGACACACAGACACACAGACACACAGACACACAGACACACAGACACACAGACACACAGACACACAGACACACAGACACACAGACACACAGACACACAGACACACAGACACACAGACACACAGACACACAGACACACAGACACACAGACACACAGACACACAGACACACAGACACACAGACACACAGACACACAGACACACAGACACACAGACACACAGACACACAGACACACAGACACACAGACACACAGACACACAGACACACAGACACACAGACACACAGACACACAGACACACAGACACACAGACACACAGACACACAGACACACAGACACACAGACACACAGACACACAGACACACAGACACACAGACACACAGACACACAGACACACAGACACACAGACACACAGACACACAGACACACAGACACACAGACACACAGACACACAGACACACAGACACACAGACACACAGACACACAGACACACAGACACACAGACACACAGACACACAGACACACAGACACACAGACACACAGACACACAGACACACAGACACACAGACACACAGACACACAGACACACAGACACACAGACACACAGACACACAGACACACAGACACACAGACACACAGACACACAGACACACAGACACACAGACACACAGACACACAGACACACAGACACACAGACACACAGACACACAGACACACAGACACACAGACACACAGACACACAGACACACAGACACACAGACACACAGACACACAGACACACAGACACACAGACACACAGACACACAGACACACAGACACACAGACACACAGACACACAGACACACAGACACACAGACACACAGACACACAGACACACAGACACACAGACACACAGACACACAGACACACAGACACACAGACACACAGACACACAGACACACAGACACACAGACACACAGACACACAGACACACAGACACACAGACACACAGACACACAGACACACAGACACACAGACACACAGACACACAGACACACAGACACACAGACACACAGACACACAGACACACAGACACACAGACACACAGACACACAGACACACAGACACACAGACACACAGACACACAGACACACAGACACACAGACACACAGACACACAGACACACAGACACACAGACACACAGACACACAGACACACAGACACACAGACACACAGACACACAGACACACAGACACACAGACACACAGACACACAGACACACAGACACACAGACACACAGACACACAGACACACAGACACACAGACACACAGACACACAGACACACAGACACACAGACACACAGACACACAGACACACAGACACACAGACACACAGACACACAGACACACAGACACACAGACACACAGACACACAGACACACAGACACACAGACACACAGACACACAGACACACAGACACACAGACACACAGACACACAGACACACAGACACACAGACACACAGACACACAGACACACAGACACACAGACACACAGACACACAGACACACAGACACACAGACACACAGACACACAGACACACAGACACACAGACACACAGACACACAGACACACAGACACACAGACACACAGACACACAGACACACAGACACACAGACACACAGACACACAGACACACAGACACACAGACACACAGACACACAGACACACAGACACACAGACACACAGACACACAGACACACAGACACACAGACACACAGACACACAGACACACAGACACACAGACACACAGACACACAGACACACAGACACACAGACACACAGACACACAGACACACAGACACACAGACACACAGACACACAGACACACAGACACACAGACACACAGACACACAGACACACAGACACACAGACACACAGACACACAGACACACAGACACACAGACACACAGACACACAGACACACAGACACACAGACACACAGACACACAGACACACAGACACACAGACACACAGACACACAGACACACAGACACACAGACACACAGACACACAGACACACAGACACACAGACACACAGACACACAGACACACAGACACACAGACACACAGACACACAGACACACAGACACACAGACACACAGACACACAGACACACAGACACACAGACACACAGACACACAGACACACAGACACACAGACACACAGACACACAGACACACAGACACACAGACACACAGACACACAGACACACAGACACACAGACACACAGACACACAGACACACAGACACACAGACAGACACACAGACACACAGACACACAGACACACAGACACACAGACACACAGACACACAGACACACAGACACACAGACACACAGACACACAGACACACAGACACACAGACACACAGACACACAGACACACAGACACACAGACACACAGACACACAGACACACAGACACACAGACACACAGACACACAGACACACAGACACACAGACACACAGACACACAGACACACAGACACACAGACACACAGACACACAGACACACAGACACACAGACACACAGACACACAGACACACAGACACACAGACACACAGACACACAGACACACAGACACACAGACACACAGACACACAGACACACAGACACACAGACACACAGACACACAGACACACAGACACACAGACACACAGACACACAGACACACAGACACACAGACACACAGACACACAGACACACAGACACACAGACACACAGACACACAGACACACAGACACACAGACACACAGACACACAGACACACAGACACACAGACACACAGACACACAGACACACAGACACACAGACACACAGACACACAGACACACAGACACACAGACACACAGACACACAGACACACAGACACACAGACACACAGACACACAGACACACAGACCACAGACACACAGACACACAGACACACAGACACACAGACACACAGACACACAGACACACAGACACACAGACACACAGACACACAGACACACAGACACACAGACACACAGACACACAGACACACAGACACACAGACACACAGACACACAGACACACAGACACACAGACACACAGACACACAGACACACAGACACACAGACACACAGACACACAGACACACAGACACACAGACACACAGACACACAGACACACAGACACACAGACACACAGACACACAGACACACAGACACACAGACACACAGACACACAGACACACAGACACACAGACACACAGACACACAGACACACAGACACACAGACACACAGACACACAGACACACAGACACACAGACACACAGACCCACAGACCACAGACACACAGACACACAGACAACACAGACACAACAGACACACAGACACACAGACACACAGACCCACAGACCAGACACACAGACACACAGACCCACAGCAGACACACAGACACACAGACACACAGACACACAGACACACAGACACACAGACACACAGACACACAGACACACAGACACACAGACACACAGACACACAGACACAGACACACAGACACACAGACACACAGACACACAGACACACAGACACACAGACACACAGACACACAGACACACAGACACACAGACACACAGACACACAGACACACAGACACACAGACACACAGACACACAGACACACAGACACACAGACACACAGACACACAGACACACAGACACACAGACACACAGACACACAGACACACAGACACACAGACACACAGACACACAGACACACAGACACACAGACACACAGACACACAGACACACAGACACACAGACACACAGACACACAGACACACAGACACACAGACACACAGACACACAGACACACAGACACACAGACACACAGACACACAGACACACAGACACACAGACACACAGACACACAGACACACAGACACACAGACACACAGACACACAGACACACAGACACACAGACACACAGACACACAGACACACAGACACACAGACACACAGACACACAGACACACAGACACACAGACACACAGACACACAGACACACAGACACACAGACACACAGACACACAGACACACAGACACACAGACACACAGACACACAGACACACAGACACACAGACACACAGACACACAGACACACAGACACACAGACACACAGACACACAGACACACAGACACACAGACACACAGACACACAGACACACAGACACACAGACACACAGACACACAGACACACAAGACACACAGACACACAGACACACAGACACACAGACACACAGACACACAGACACACAGACACACAGACACACAGACACACAGACACACAGACACACAGACACACAGACACACAGACACACAGACACACAGACACACAGACACACAGACACACAGACACACAGACACACAGACACACAGACACACAGACACACAGACACACAGACACACAGACACACAGACACACAGACACACAGACACACAGACACACAGACACACAGACACACAGACACACAGACACACAGACACACAGACACACAGACACACAGACACACAGACACACACACACAGACACACAGACACACAGACACACAGACACACAGACACACAGACACACAGACACACAGACACACAGACACACAGACACACAGACACACAGACACACAGACACACAGACACACAGACACACAGACACACAGACACACAGACACACAGACACACAGACACACAGACACACAGACACACAGACACACAGACACACAGACACACAGACACACAGACACACAGACACACAGACACACAGACACACAGACACACAGACACACAGACACACAGACACACAGACACACAGACACACAGACACACAGACACACAGACACACAGACACACAGACACACAGACACACAGACACACAGACACACAGACACACAGACACACAGACACACAGACACACAGACACACAGACACACAGACACACAGACACACAGACACACAGACACACAGACACACAGACACACAGACACACAGACACACAGACACACAGACACACAGACACACAGACACACAGACACACAGACACACAGACACACAGACACACAGACACACAGACACACAGACACACAGACACACAGACACACAGACACACAGACACACAGACACACAGACACACAGACACACAGACACACAGACACACAGACACACAGACACACAGACACACAGACACACAGACACACAGACACACAGACACACAGACACACAGACACACAGACACACAGACACACAGACACACAGACACACAGACACACAGACACACAGACACACAGACACACAGACACACAGACACACAGACACACAGACACACAGACACACAGACACACAGACACACAGACACACAGACACACAGACACACAGACACACAGACACACAGACACACAGACACACAGACACACAGACACACAGACACACAGACACACAGACACACAGACACACAGACACACAGACACACAGACACACAGACACACAGACACACAGACACACAGACACACAGACACACAGACACACAGACACACAGACACACAGACACACAGACACACAGACACACAGACACACAGACACACAGACACACAGACACACAGACACACAGACACACAGACACACAGACACACAGACACACAGACACACAGACACACAGACACACAGACACACAGACACACAGACACACAGACACACAGACACACAGACACACAGACACACAGACACACAGACACACAGACACACAGACACACAGACACACAGACACACAGACACACAGACACACAGACACACAGACACACAGACACACAGACACACAGACACACAGACACACAGACACACAGACACACAGACACACAGACACACAGACACACAGACACACAGACACACAGACACACAGACACACAGACACACAGACACACAGACACACAGACACACAGACACACAGACACACAGACACACAGACACACAGACACACAGACACACAGACACACAGACACACAGACACACAGACACACAGACACACAGACACACAGACACACAGACACACAGACACACAGACACACAGACACACAGACACACAGACACACAGACACACAGACCAGACACACAGACACACAGACACACAGACACACAGACACACAGACACACAGACACACAGACACACAGACACACAGACACACAGACACACAGACACACAGACACACAGACACACAGACACACAGACACACAGACACACAGACACACAGACACACAGACACACAGACACACAGACACACAGACACACAGACACACAGACACACAGACACACAGACACACAGACACACAGACACACAGACACACAGACACACAGACACACAGACACACAGACACACAGACACACAGACACACAGACACACAGACACACAGACACACAGACACACAGACACACAGACACACAGACACACAGACACACAGACACACAGACACACAGACACACAGACACACAGACACACAGACACACAGACACACAGACACACAGACACACAGACACACAGACACACAGACACACAGACACACAGACACACAGACACACAGACACACAGACACACAGACACACAGACACACAGACACACAGACACACAGACACACAGACACACAGACACACAGACACACAGACACACAGACACACAGACACACAGACACACAGACACACAGACACACAGACACACAGACACACAGACACACAGACACACAGACACACAGACACACAGACACACAGACACACAGACACACAGACACACAGACACACAGACACACAGACACACAGACACACAGACACACAGACACACAGACACACAGACACACAGACACACAGACACACAGACACACAGACACACAGACACACAGACACACAGACACACAGACACACAGACACACAGACACACAGACACACAGACACACAGACACACAGACCACACAGACACACAGACACACAGACACACAGACACACAGACACACAGACACACAGACACACAGACACACAGACACACAGACACACAGACACACAGACACACAGACACACAGACACACAGACACACAGACACACAGACACACAGACACACAGACACACAGACACACAGACACACAGACACACAGACACACAGACACACAGACACACAGACACACAGACACACAGACACACAGACACACAGACACACAGACACACAGACACACAGACACACAGACACACAGACACACAGACACACAAGACACACAGACACACAGACACACAGACACACAGACACACAGACACACAGACACACAGACACACAGACACACAGACACACAGACACACAGACACACAGACACACAGACACACAGACACACAGACACACAGACACACAGACACACAGACACACAGACACACAGACACACAGACACACAGACACACAGACACACAGACACACAGACACACAGACACACAGACACACAGACACACAGACACACAGACACACAGACACACAGACACACAGACACACAGACACACAGACACACAGACACACAGACACACAGACACACAGACACACAGACACACAGACACACAGACACACAGACACACAGACACACAGACACACAGACACACAGACACACAGACACACAGACACACAGACACACAGACACACAGACACACAGACACACAGACACACAGACACACAGACACACAGACACACAGACACACAGACACACAGACACACAGACACACAGACACACAGACACACAGACACACAGACACACAGACACACAGACACACAGCAGACACAGACACACAGACACACAGACACACAGACACACAGACACACAGACACACAGACACACAGACACACAGACACACAGACACACAGACACACAGACACACAGACACACAGACACACAGACACACAGACACACAGACACACAGACACACAGACACACAGACACACAGACACACAGACACACAGACACACAGACACACAGACACACAGACACACAGACACACAGACACACAGACACACAGACACACAGACACACAGACACACAGACACACAGACACACAGACACACAGACACACAGACACACAGACACACAGACACACAGACACACAGACACACAGACACACAGACACACAGACACACAGACACACAGACACACAGACAC
>JAXIVJ010002345.1:100000-105000 GCA_036785665.1 Chirona hameri
ACACACACACACAACACACACACACACACACACACACACACACACACACACACACACACACACACACACACACACACACACACACACACACACACACACACACACACACACACACACACACACACACACACACACACACACACACACACACACACACACACACACACACACACACACACACACACACACACACACACACACACACACACACACACACACACACACACACACACACACACACACACACACACACACACACACACACACACACACACACACACACACACACACACACACACACACACACACACACACACACACACACACACACACACACACACACACACACACACACACACACACACACACACACACACACACACACACACACACACACACACACACACACACACACACACACACACACACACACACACACACACACACACACACACACACACACACACACACACACACACACACACACACACACACACACACACACACACACACAGCACACACACACACACACACACACACACACACACACACACACACAGACACACAGACACACACACACAGACACACACACACAGACACACAGACACACAGACACACAGACACACAGACACACAGACACACAGACACACAGACACACAGACACACAGACACACAGACACACAGACACACAGACACACAGACACACAGACACACAGACACACAGACACACAGACACACAGACACACAGACACACAGACACACAGACACACAGACACACAGACACACAGACACACAGACACACAGACACACAGACACACAGACACACAGACACACAGACACACAGACACACAGACACACAGACACACAGACACACAGACACACAGACACACAGACACACAGACACACAGACACACAGACACACAGACACACAGACACACAGACACACAGACACACAGACACACAGACACACAGACACACAGACACACAGACACACAGACACACAGACACACAGACACACAGACACACAGACACACAGACACACAGACACACAGACACACAGACACACAGACACACAGACACACAGACACACAGACACACAGACACACAGACACACAGACACACAGACACACAGACACACAGACACACAGACACACAGACACACAGACACACAGACACACAGACACACAGACACACAGACACACAGACACACAGACACACAGACACACAGACACACAGACACACAGACACACAGACACACAGACACACAGACACACAGACACACAGACACACAGACACACAGACACACAGACACACAGACACACAGACACACAGACACACAGACACACAGACACACAGACACACAGACACACAGACACACAGACACACAGACACACAGACACACAGACACACAGACACACAGACACACAGACACACAGACACACAGACACACAGACACACAGACACACAGACACACAGACACACAGACACACAGACACACAGACACACAGACACACAGACACACAGACACACAGACACACAGACACACAGACACACAGACACACAGACACACAGACACACAGACACACAGACACACAGACACACAGACACACAGACACACAGACACACAGACACACAGACACACAGACACACAGACACACAGACACACAGACACACAGACACACAGACACACAGACACACAGACACACAGACACACAGACACACAGACACACAGACACACAGACACACAGACACACAGACACACAGACACACAGACACACAGACACACAGACACACAGACACACAGACACACAGACACACAGACACACAGACACACAGACACACAGACACACAGACACACAGACACACAGACACACAGACACACAGACACACAGACACACAGACACACAGACACACAGACACACAGACACACAGACACACAGACACAGACACACAGACACACAGACACACAGACACACAGACACACAGACACACAGACACACAGACACACAGACACACAGACACACAGACACACAGACACACAGACACACAGACACACAGACACACAGACACACAGACACACAGACACACAGACACACAGACACACAGACACACAGACACACAGACACACAGACACACAGACACACAGACACACAGACACACAGACACACAGACACACAGACACACAGACACACAGACACACAGACACACAGACACACAGACACACAGACACACAGACACACAGACACACAGACACACAGACACACAGACACACAGACACACAGACACACAGACACACAGACACACAGACACACAGACACACAGACACACAGACACACAGACACACAGACACACAGACACACAGACACACAGACACACAGACACACAGACACACAGACACACAGACACACAGACACACAGACACACAGACACACAGACACACAGACACACAGACACACAGACACACAGACACACAGACACACAGACACACAGACACACAGACACACAGACACACAGACACACAGACACACAGACACACAGACACACAGACACACAGACACACAGACACACAGACACACAGACACACAGACACACAGACACACAGACACACAGACACACAGACACACAGACACACAGACACACAGACACACAGACACACAGACACACAGACACACAGACACACAGACACACAGACACACAGACACACAGACACACAGACACACAGACACACAGACACACAGACACACAGACACACAGACACACAGACACACAGACACACAGACACACAGACACACAGACACACAGACACACAGACACACAGACACACAGACACACAGACACACAGACACACAGACACACAGACACACAGACACACAGACACACAGACACACAGACACACAGACACACAGACACACAGACACACAGACACACAGACACACAGACACACAGACACACAGACACACAGACACACAGACACACAGACACACAGACACACAGACACACAGACACACAGACACACAGACACACAGACACACAGACACACAGACACACAGACACACAGACACACAGACACACAGACACACAGACACACAGACACACAGACACACAGACACACAGACACACAGACACACAGACACACAGACACACAGACACACAGACACACAGACACACAGACACACAGACACACAGACACACAGACACACAGACACACAGACACACAGACACACAGACACACAGACACACAGACACACAGACACACAGACACACAGACACACAGACACACAGACACACAGACACACAGACACACAGACACACAGACACACAGACACACAGACACACAGACACACAGACACACAGACACACAGACACACAGACACACAGACACACAGACACACAGACACACAGACACACAGACACACAGACACACAGACACACAGACACACAGACACACAGACACACAGACACACAGACACACAGACACACAGACACACAGACACACAGACACACAGACACACAGACACACAGACACACAGACACACAGACACACAGACACACAGACACACAGACACACAGACACACAGACACACAGACACACAGACACACAGACACACAGACACACAGACACACAGACACACAGACACACAGACACACAGACACACAGACACACAGACACACAGACACACAGACACACAGACACACAGACACACAGACACACAGACACACAGACACACAGACACACAGACACACAGACACACAGACACACAGACACACAGACACACAGACACACAGACACACAGACACACAGACACAGACACACAGACACACAGACACACAGACACACAGACACACAGACACACAGACACACAGACACACAGACACACAGACACACAGACACACAGACACACAGACACACAGACACACAGACACACAGACACACAGACACACAGACACACAGACACACAGACACACAGACACACAGACACACAGACACACAGACACACAGACACACAGACACACAGACACACAGACACACAGACACACAGACACACAGACACACAGACACACAGACACACAGACACACAGACACACAGACACACAGACACACAGACACACAGACACACAGACACACAGACACACAGACACACAGACACACAGACACACAGACACACAGACACACAGACACACAGACACACAGACACACAGACACACAGACACACAGACACACAGACACACAGACACACAGACACACAGACACACAGACACACAGACACACAGACACACAGACACACAGACACACAGACACACAGACACACAGACACACAGACACACAGACACACAGACACACAGACACACAGACACACAGACACACAGACACACAGACACACAGACACACAGACACACAGACACACAGACACACAGACACACAGACACACAGACACACAGACACACAGACACACAGACACACAGACACACAGACACACAGACACACAGACACACAGACACACAGACACACAGACACACAGACACACAGACACACAGACACACAGACACACAGACACACAGACACACAGACACACAGACACACAGACACACAGACACACAGACACACAGACACACAGACACACAGACACACAGACACACAGACACACAGACACACAGACACACAGACACACAGACACACAGACACACAGACACACAGACACACAGACACACAGACACACAGACACACAGACACACAGACACACAGACACACAGACACACAGACACACAGACACACAGACACACAGACACACAGACACACAGACACACAGACACACAGACACACAGACACACAGACACACAGACACACAGACACACAGACACACAGACACACAGACACACAGACACACAGACACACAGACACACAGACACACAGACACACAGACACACAGACACACAGACACACAGACACACAGACACACAGACACACAGACACACAGACACACAGACACACAACACAGACA
>JAXIVJ010002345.1:110000-111779 GCA_036785665.1 Chirona hameri
CCTACATACCTACCTACATACCCACCTGCATACCCACCTGCATACCCACCTGCATACCTACCTGCATACCTACCTGCATACCTACCTGCATACCTGCATACCTGCATACCTGCATACTTGCATACCTGCATACCTGCATACCTGCATGCCTACATACCTACATACATACATACGTTGATAAAATGGAACGTTGAGTTGGCAGGTTTAGATGCATGTGAGGCCTGGAATGTTTTCAAAGCTAGATTAAGCCAAATTCAGAATCGGCATATACCCCTCAGGCACAAACGTAACAGAACCAAGGGCAAACCAGTTTGGCTTACCCCAGAAGTAAGGAGTGCTATACAAGCTAAAAGAAGTGCATTTGTTATTTTGAAGGGATCTTCACTAGATATAAATCAGAAGGCCTACCAGAATGCAAGAAATTCAGTTAAGAAAAAGGTCAGAGCAGCTAAAAGGGCAAAGGAACTTGATTTAGCTAGACATTGTAATGCAGATAGTAAGAAGTTCTTCAGTTTTTATAAGTTCAGTACAGTTTCCAAAAATATAGGTCCATTTAAGGTAGATGATGTGTTAGTTAGCAAGGACAGTGAAATGGTTGAAGTGCTTAATGATCAGTTTCAATCTGTCTTTACTATCGAGGACCAGAGTAGTATTGCAGCACTTCAGCCTGAGCCAGAAACAGAGGAGACTATAGGAGAGCTAGGAGGCATAAGTAGTGAACTTGTTCTAGAATATCTAAAGAAAGTAAGGCCTCACAAGGCAGAAGGACCTGATGAAATCCATGCTAGACTTTTAAGAGAATCTGAAAGGGAGTTGTCGGTTCCATTAGCCATAATATTTTCTAAATCACTCGCAGATAGTAAAATTCCACTTGATTGGAAAAGAGCAAATGTTGTTCCTATTCATAAAAAGGGAGATAGAAGTAAAGAGGAAAACTATAGACCGGTTAGTCTGACCTCATTAGTCTGCAAGGTGCTTGAATCAATCATCAAAGATAAGATTGTTGAATTCTTGGAGCAAAATGAACTCATCAAGGATACACAGCATGGCTTTAGGAAGGGCCGTTCTTGTTTAACTAATCTTCTGGAGTTTTTGGATGTTGCAACAGATAGCTTTGATCAGGGTAAACAGTATGTAGCTTTGTAGCTTTTCAATGTAGCTTTTCTTGATTTCAGTAAAGCATTTGACAAAGTCCCCCATACAAGACTGAGGTTGCAACTTAAAATGCATGGGATCAGGGGCAAGATTCTGGATTGGATAGAAACGTGGCTTTCAGGACGCCAGCAAAGGGTTATATTGAATGGGTGCCAATCACAATGGAAGGAGGTTCTCAGTGGGGTTCCACAGGGCTCAGTCCTGGGCCCATTGCTTTTTATAATATTTGTGAATGCAATTGAGAACAGTATAGACAGCAAAGTCTTGAAATTTGCAGACGATCTAAAAGTTGTCAGGATTATTAGAGGAAAACATGATCAGGATGTTTTTCAATCAGATCTGGACAAGCTAGTTGAGTGGTCTGAAGCATGGCAGATGAAATTCAATTTGAGTAAATGTAAGATTATGCACGCTGGACGGGTTAGCAGTAAACATAGGTATGAAATGGGTGGGCAGAAAATGGAGCAGATTGAAAAGGAAAGAGATTTAGGTGTCGTGGTAAACAATAGACTATCAGCGTCAGACCAGGTTGTAGAAGCTAGGAAAAGGGCACTTAGAATGCTAGGGGCCATTAACAGAAATGTTTCCTACAAGAGTGAAAAGGTAATAACAAAACTGTATTGT
>JAXIVJ010002346.1:0-12500 GCA_036785665.1 Chirona hameri
GGCGTTTAACGCCCCCCGCCCCCTGATGAATTTGCGAAATAGCTCAAAAACGAATAGCGCTATCAACGTGAAACTTGGGTACCTTCTTATAAATCGCGTTTACGTCTTCTGTGAAAAAAATAAAGCAATTTTTTCGAAAATTTCGAGTTATATCGAATTTAGTGACGTCACTACACACGAATTTTACACCAAAATCAGCTAAACTTTTCCAGGCCGTAGAAATGTCATATTTAAAGCAAAATGCAATCGAAATACGTCAAAAGATAGCAAATTGCAAGGGCTACAGACTTGCTATCTCAGAATTGGAAGAAAAAAATTGGGTTTTGACCCAAAACAAATCCAAACAACTTTTTTTGGTGGAAAATGCCCACAAAATCAAACTTTTCAAAGATATTCAAAAAGCCGGAACATATGTCAGAGAACCACATATGGGAAACTATCACACCAAATTCCAGATTGATATCACCATTTTTCACTGACGTATGGCATCTAAAGTATGGGTAACTCATGACGTCATATTAACCCGCGCACTGCAGGGGCTTTGCGCCGAACACGAACTGCAGGGGGGTTGATTTCCGCCCCCCCCCCCCCGAGATCTCAAAAATTACGCTACGTAGCGAGAAGATAAAAACGTAATCCGATAGCTTGATACATGTTCTATCGAAAGTATTTCAGTATTGTTTTAGGTCAGGTCAAAATTGAGGTCACCAAAGGTCATCAAAGGTCAAATTTTCCATTTTTTCCTGTTTTAGGACATTGCTCCAGAAATTTCCATATATCTCAGAAACTATGCTAGTTAGAAACAAACAGAAAAATCAAACGCCAGCCAGTAAATTTTTTAATCGGTATGGTGTCTTCAAAATTGATCTCAGGTCAATATTTGAGGCTCCAGAGGTCAAAAAAGAAAAGAAAATCGTTTTTTTATCAATCGTTTTTCGCTATTTACTTTTTACTTAATACAGATAACGGAACACTGTTTACTCCATTGTGTTTATCTTGTCAAGGAGCTTCGAATGATATACATGGTGACCTAGTTAAGTCAACTTAACAATTTGACCTCAGGTCAAGGTCAAGTGGTGATCCAAGTAGGGCATGTTGCATATAGGAAGACGTGTCCCGACGAGACAAACACATTGATGTCTGTTTTACTTCTCTATCTTCATTATGTAGGGAGTTATTGACAAAAACAAAGTGATGGTGACCTCGCATGACCTCAAATGATCCAATAGGGGTCACTGAACAAAACTTACACTTGGATCGTCAAGAGCATCCTATAATAACATGATTCAGAAGTAATTGGACTAATATCATGCATATCCTTGAAATAGGAAGCATTTGTATATTTCCCCATTGACTTATTATGGGAGGTTACGAAATTGACCTGACCTTAGGTCACCGATATCAAAATTCCGAGATCAACGAATTGCAAGTAATTATGCCCTCATGACATCCTGTAAGTTTCAAACTGATCGGTAAAAAACTCTGGCTTTGGCACAACTGCAAACATTTTTGGAGGTGGGGTCACTTGACCTGGTCTGTTTTTTCTTCAAAGTGTGCGCAATTGATGTTCTAACAGGTATGCTAAAACCCGGCGGCGCTGCGCGCGGCCGTTTTTTTCGCTATCTGCGAAAAACCTGAGGGGGCGGGGGGCGGAAATAACCCCCCCCCCCCCCTGCACTGCGCGGGTTAAAGAAAACATGTTTTTTCCATTTTGACCAAATACAGACAAATAAATTGCCCCATTGTATTTCTGAGACAAAACTGATCTAGAAGCATGCCTTTTTATTTATATTTATCAATGTGAAATTTTGACCGTCAGTGACCTAACCTGAACTTGACCTGAACTTGACATTAACTTCACGTAAATGAAGTCAGGTGGTAAAATCACTATCACTATCGAATTATACGTGGAAAATAACTCATAAAACATATGTTGTATGACTTTCGTAGATATTTTAAGCATAGTTACCTTTTGTGACCTGACCTTGACCTTGACCTTATCCAACAATCTCACTTTAGGTCATGCGGGATGTGTATGATACCTTTGGCAGAATTTTGGGTGATCATGGTCGTAATAGAAGGTTTTGGATGGAAAATATGGCCCATAAGCTCAAATACGTCGATTTTGACCCTTGACCTGACCGTGACCTGACATTTGACCTCACTTTGATATTTTTTAGTATGATTTAGATCATCTCATTGAGAAATTTCGATTTCCGTCTTGCGCGTCTCGCTGCGATCCTTGGTTCGGAAGATAACCAGGGGGCGTTTAACGCCCCCCCCCCTCCCAGTTAATGGCGTTCGGCTGAGACCCCAGTCAATGCCGGGTTAAACGATTTTTTCCCCAGCTCCCCCCTCCCCAAACTTTTCTGGAGAAGCGACAGCCTACATAGCTGTTCATCATGCTCATCTTGCTCATCATGTTCATTATCAGTAGTCACCCTACGCGGAAGTTCTTAGAAGAAACAAAATTGCATAAAAAAGGAGGAGACTCACCTGAGGACTGACCTGGGGACAGGGGCGCAGCCAGGGAAAGGGGGCAAGGGGGGCAATTGCCCCCCCCCCCCTTTACGGGTCACAGGGGGTCCCGCCAAGATTGGTCCAGATACCATTTGCATTAGCTAAATGGCTTTCAAAAAGTCACAGAGGAGCCCTCAAACCAGGCAAGGGTCACTCTGGTGCATGTCAAGGGCCCTCAGAGACACTGCACGGCTTTCGAAGCCGGCCCAGGGGGCCTCTTGGGGATTTCCAGGGGCCAATTGAGCCCACCCAAGGGCCCAAAAACTGTACAGGGGCCTCTGGACCATGTCCAGGGGCCCATGGAGCCCACTTAAGGGCACAAAAACATGTCCAGGGACCTTTCGAGCATGCCCTGGGGCCCATTGAGCCCACTCAGGGGCCCCAAACACCTGCCCATGGGCATCTAGAGCATGCCACTTGTCCAGGGGCTAATTGAGCCCACCCACGGCCCAACAAACCTGTCCAGTGGCCTCTCGAGCATGTCCAGGGGCTCATTGAGTATGTTCAGGGGCCTCTCGAGCTGGCCAGAGGCCCATTATAGTCTGTTTTGGGGCCTCTTGAACCTGCCCAGGGACCCATTATAGTTTTCAAGAGGCCCATCGAGTCTGTTCAGGGGCCTCTCGAACCTGCCCAGGGGCCATTAGAGCATGCCCAGAGGCCTCTCGAGCTTGCCCAGGGGCCCATTGAGTCTGTTCATGGGCCTCTCGAGCTTTCCCAATGGTCCATTGATCCTGTTCAGGGGCCTCTCGAACCTGTCCAGGGGCTATTAGAGTCTGCTCAGGGGCATCTTGGCTTGCCAAGGGGCCATTGAGTCTGTTCAGGGCCCTCTCGAGCTTATCCAGAGGGTCATTGAGTCTGTGAACGGGGCCCTCGAGCCTGCCCAGGGGTTGCAAGCCGTCGCTCGGAGTGCCTGCTAGCCGTGGTCGGCGCGGTCATAATGAGGGGTAATGTGCTGTACTCTGACCCACCTGGTGCAGTGTTTGATTGGGTTTAAAATGGTAATTTGATAAGTCTGATGCTTTTTTTAATTCGGCCCCCCCCAAGGCCCCCCCCCCCCCCCCGCTGGTAGTACAAAACAATTTAACCATTTTCCTCTCAGGAGTATGTGCTGAAATATTTGTCAGGCAGGGGCGTTGCCGACGGGAGGGTCGGGGGGAGGTCTGGGCAAACTCCCCCCACTTTTAGAAGGTGGGGGAGGGGTCGACACCCCTCCCCCCCCCCCCCCTTCCACACACACACTTTTTGCGGAAAAAAATAACAATTTATCGTTAAAATTGTCATTGCAGTGCAGTCAAAATCCAGCTATCTCTAGTGTCAAAAACTGGAAAATTTCGCGCCGCTTCGCGGCATGACACAAGTTTCGCAGTTCCTTATGCAAATTTGGAAAATGGGAAAAATAATTTCATCTAGTGTCTGGCAGAGGCTCTCCTTGGCGGTAATTGCTGGCCCCAGGGCCCATTCCCTTCATAAAATATTCACTTTTAAGTTTCAAGCAGGATACATGTTTAGCTAGTTTGCCGAGTTCCGAAAAAGGCGACGCGAACGCAAGGACGAGGAGATCGGCACCCGGAAGCGGCTCCAGCGGTGCACAATTTGCTGGACCGAGGAGCTAGTAGTGGAAACGGGCCAGGACCATCTCTCCAAGCCATCTCACCTCACGGTCTGGTTCCAATATTAATATTTCGTTTTCCAGGACCTAAAATTAATATTTGCACGCCGCTTCGCGGTGTTATATCGGTAGTCATCATCATAACGAAGCCATAGTCATCGTCATCGGTTCGCCGTAACGCTGAATTGAATGAATAGCATTTTTAGCTTATTATCCTCTACAAGGCCCACCGCCTATATTTATGGGTTTTATCAGGCAAAACAGTTTTTAAAAAAAATCGCACCACTTCGCAGCGCCAACTAACTAGTGCATACCTACCTACTATAACATGAAAATCCACATAAAAAAGGCTGCAAAGGCTTAAATACACGTATCAAAATGAGGGTACATTTTTTCGTCATTTTAGCCGCCCCCACACCCAAAAGCCGACTCCCACCTGTTGTCAGCTAAAATAGGTTTTCTCTCCTGTATGTAACAATACAAATTAGTAATGCGCTCAGTACAATGCCTACTGAGGGTCCTTGTCCAATCCAGCTAATCAAAAGTAGATGAAGAAAAATTGTTAAAAAGGGGGCCTCACAAAATAAAGTGGCCGAAATCCGTAGAGTTTTCATATCCAGGGGTATTTTTTGGGGTGGGGGCCTCTCCCAGGGGCTTGCCCCCCCCCCTTTTCTGAAGGTCTGTCAGCGCCCCTGCCTGGGGAGCCCCGAATGGTGACGTGTGATGCTCTAGGCAGCCTGGGGAGTGAGAGGGTGGGGTGGGGTGTATCCGGCGGCCGGAGTGATAGCGAGAGAACTGTTCTTTGTCGGCAGCCTGGGGAGTGGGAGGGTGGGGTGGGGTGTATCCGGCGGCCGGAGTGATAGCGAGAGAACTGTTCTTTGTCGGCAGCCTGGGGAGTGGGAGGGTGGGGTGGGGTGTATCCGGCGGCCGGAGTGATAGCGAGAGAACTGTTCTTTGTCGGCAGCCTGGGGAGTGGGAGGGTGGGGTGGGGTGTATCCGGCGGCCGGAGTGATAGCGAGAGAACTGTTCTTTGTCGGCAGCCTGGGGAGTGGGAGGGTGGGGTGGGGTGTATCCGGCGGCCGGAGTGATAGCGAGAGAACTGTTCTTTGTCGGCAGCCTGGGGAGTGGGAGGGTGGGGTGGGGTGTATCCGGCGGCCGGAGTGATAGCGAGAGAACTGTTCTTTGTCGGCAGCCTGGGGAGTGGGAGGGTGGGATGGGGTGTATCCGGCGGCCGGAGTGATATCCGGCGGCCGGAGTGATCCAGCCTGGGGAGTGAGAGGGTGGGGTGGGGTGTATCCGGCGGCCGGAGTGATAGCGAGAGAACTGTTCTTTGTCGGCAGCCTGGGGAGTGGGAGGGTGGGGTGGGGTGTATCCGGCGGCCGGAGTGATATCCGGCGGCCGGAGTGATCCAGCCTGGGGAGTGAGAGGGTGGGGTGGGGTGTATCCGGCGGCCGGAGTGATAGCGAGAGCGCTAGGCAGCCTGGGGAGTGGGAGGGTGGGGTGGGGTGTATCCGGCGGCCGGAGTGATCCAGCCTGGGGAGTGGGAGGGTGGGGTGGGGTGTATCCGGCGGCCGGAGTGATAGCGAGAGCGCTAGGCAGCCTGGGGAGTGAGAGGGTTGGGTGGGGTGTATCCGGCGGCCGGAGTGATATCCGGCGGCCGGAGTGATCCAGCCTGGGGAGTGGGAGGGTGGGGTGGGGTGTATCCGGCGGCCGGAGTGATATCCGGCGGCCGGAGTGATCCAGCCTGGGGAGTGAGAGGGTTGGGTGGGGTGTATCCGGCGGCCGGAGTGATATCCGGCGGCCGGAGTGATCCAGCCTGGGGAGTGAGAGGGTGGGGTGGGGTGTATCCGGCGGCCGGAGTGATATCCGGCGGCCGGAGTGATCCAGCCTGGGGAGTGAGAGGGTTGGGTGGGGTGTATCCGGCGGCCGGAGTGATAGCGAGAGAACTGTTCTTTGTCGGCAGCCTGGGGAGTGAGAGGGTTGGGTGGGGTGTATCCGGCGGCCGGAGTGATATCCGGCGGCCGGAGTGATCCAGCCTGGGGAGTGGGAGGGTGGGGTGGGGTGTATCCGGCGGCCGGAGTGATATCCGGCGGCCGGAGTGATCCAGCCTGGGGAGTGGGAGGGTGGGGTGGGGTGTATCCGGCGGCCGGAGTGATATCCGGCGGCCGGAGTGATCCAGCCTGGGGAGTGGGAGGGTGGGGTGGGGTGTATCCGGCGGCCGGAGTGATATCCGGCGGCCGGAGTGATCCAGCCTGGGGAGTGGGAGGGAGGGGTGGGGTGTATCCGGCGGCCGGAGTGATAGCGAGAGAACTGTTCTTTGTCGAAACTGGCAGTTTGTTTTGTTTTTGTATCGCCCATTTATTGTAGATGACTACAAATCAGCCTCAGATTGGGCAGGAGAGGCACCACGGCTAAGTTAGCGGCTTATGTGCCAATCCATAGACATGATATTGCATCATAATCTATGACCTTTTTGTGAAAATACATTATTATTATGTATTATTATTATAGGCAATACGACCAGATGCACACACATGACATATACAATACATATGCAGTTATTGTAACTGATCCATGACAGATGGTGTATAATGACAATAATAACTCAAACGATGTTATATATCATAGGTATTAGCAAAGCTTTCGATGACAAATATCATGATCACTGCGAGATGCTGAAAATGAAAGAAAACACACAGTAGCAGAAACCGACGCAGGTCAAATAGGCCTATTTCTCAATAAAAGCATGCACATTTTTATATGACACAATCACTGCTAGTTTTGCCGAATTGATCCCATCTTTGAAAGTCGCACAGCTTAAAGATATTCACTTACCCAGTTTTCAGCATATATTTTGGAACTTATATGAACTGGGAAAAGCATGGATTGGTGCTGGACATTACTCCAAAACCTTAAACCAAGTAAATTACTAATGAATGAATGGCATGTCATATTAATTTGAACCTTCCTGCAAGGAACGCCAATAAAGTGATAATGGTTAATAGTTATGTAAGCATTTTTAAACTATGATGTATATTTCATGTAGGTACAGATGTTATTTTCAAGCTAAATTTGGAAATTTAGCCACACTGGTCCATTCTGGCTGTCATCTGTCAACACAATTAACCCGCCCTTGCCATGGGGGTCCCAGCCGAACACCATTGACTGAGGGATCTTCCGAACCAATTATCGCAGCGAGACGCGCAATGCGGCATTCGAAATCTCTCAAGGAAACACATCTAAAGCATACTCAAAAGGTTCACATTGAGGTCACATGTCAGGTCACGGTCAGGTCAAAGGTCAAATTCGAGGTATTTGATTGTATGGAACATAAGTACTTTCCATCCAAAGCCTTCAATTGCGACCATGCATGCGACATATGTTTTATGGGTTATTTTACACATATAATTCGATAGTGATAGTCATTTTACCACCTGACTTCATTTAAGTGAAGTTAGTGTAAAACTCAGGCCATGGTCAGGTGAAAGATGAAAATTTGAAATTTATAAATATAAAAAACATGTTTCTGGACCAGTTTTGCCTCAGAAATGCAGCTGTGACGTTAATGTGTTCGCACTCGGTCATAAATAGCATTACAAAACGTCATGAGTTAGCCAAGTACTTTAGAAGCCATAAGTCAGTCAAAAATGGTGATATTGTTTTAAAATTTTGTTTAGGAATTTCCCATGTGTTTTTCTAATATATTTCACTTTTTTAAATATCTTCTTTTTTTAAATTGGGGGGGGGGGGCAAAAAACAAAATGCAAAAACTCCGAGATATCCATTTTGTAGCCCATGTTTTAAAAAAAAATCTTTTGAGGTTTGTCATTGCATTTTTCTCAAAACATGACCTTTGAACGGTCTGTAACATTTTAGCTGATTTTTTCGTCAAACTCGTGTGTAGTGACACCACTAAATGCGCTATATCTCAAAGATTGTTCGACGAAATTGCTTCATTTTTGCACAGAAGACGTAAAATTGATGTGAAAAAACTGCTTAAAGTTTCACGTTGATAGCGCTATTAATATTTTATAGCTATTGCGAAAGTTCGTCGGGAGGGGTGGGGATGGCGTGTTTGGAAATAGCAACCAAGTTAAGGAGGAGGCTGACTGACTGACTGACTTATGCTTAGGGATACATAAGTTAGTCAAAAATATATATATTGCTTTGATTTTTTCGGGAGGGAGGGGGGGGGGGGGCATCGTCCATACTTGGTTCTCTAATATATCTTCCGGTTTTTCAATATGTTTGAAAAGTTTGATTTTGTGGAAATTGCCCCCCCCCCAAAAAAAAATCATCCCAAAATCAAAATTTTATAATATATTCGAAAACCGGAGGATATATTGGAGACCGAAGTATGGACGATGTCCCCCCTCCCCCTCCAAAAAAAGCAATATCTATATTTCTGACTGACTTATGTCTCCTATGGAGAAGAAGAAGAAAAAAAACAGAGTAAGTGTGACTGTTCGTGAACAAGAACGGGTGAAATTAAAATAAGTCATCTTAAGCCTGCCCCCCCCCCCCAGTCAAATTTCCTTAGACGAGTTCCTGCCATAAAAGGTGAGCTTTGACAGACCGTGGTCGATAGACGTTTGAGATGTGGTTTGTGTAACGATGTCTTCTTGCTTCCTTACGACCCGTAGCATGTGACCTCTGACCTGAGACACTGAATCTAACATCTGACCTGTGTTCTGATCTCTGACCTGTGACGCATGACCCGTGCTGTGACCGTTGACCCGTGACCCGTGACCCTTGACCCGTGACCTCTGACCGGTGTTCCGTGACTCGTTCCTCGTGACCTGTACCAGATGTGGGCACTATTTGAAATACAACTATTTGAAATACTTGAATATTTTAGGTACAGGTACAGTCCATGCGATAGGGGGAAAAGTATTCATTGTGATGTAATAACATGTGAATGTGTAACCTATTTTACCGGAAGTACGCGTGTGCCCAAATGCATGTTACTGTATATTTGAATTCGTATGTTTTTGCTAAATGTTGGAGACAAAAAATACAAATAATGGCTGATGAAGGCGCAAGGCGAAAGCTTCCGAGCTTGTGTTTTATTTACTAAAACATCCTTTTTGGCTTTTGGAGAGTTAGGTTAGCAATGCTGATGATGATAATTATTATTTGAAATACTATTTAAAATAGAAAATACTATTTCAATTTATATTTAAAATAGGACATCTCTAACTATTTCATTTTATATTTGAAATACCGAATTTTAGACTATTTACTATTTGCAAATAGTTCAAATAGTTCCCTGATTTAGAACCGAAAATTGTCTAAGTAGCGACAGGGAGAGGCGTTGGAAGTTGGTTCGGCGTAGTACGGCCTGTAGGACTGTAATGTGGCATAGCCCCTCCTGTTCCCCTTTTCCACCCACCATTCTGTCAATATTTCACTGGCCCAGTTCCGTGCAGCCAAGGTACTGTGAGTTGGGCTATATCCACCAGGCTATGTGTGTGAGCGCCATAATTACTTGACTTATGCCAGTGATCCAGTTGTAAATTCGGCGCTATGGAAACACAACCCCTTAAACAACCTATGATGGCGCCCCGTGCGTCCCCTGCACTGAATGGCCCCGTGCGTCCCCTGCACTGAAAGTGAAAAACAATCATCGTAGGAGAAAACTTCATGAAAACGGATTTTTTTATTCTCTCGAGTGATTGAATTTGAAGTTTGTGTGTATCCCTTGCTTTCAATGATAGACAAAACAGCGCACCTGATGCAATTCAAGCAGCCTCGGTTAACCGGCGCCCCGCTGGCGGGAGGGGGGACAGAATCTGCCCCTCCCGGATCTTCGCAATAACTTGAAAACTATGATAGATATCAACGTCAAACTTTCAGTACCTTATGCTGCATCAATTATACGTCTTCTTACCCAATTTCAATTAAATTCATGCAGCATTTTGGGAGATAATGACGTTGACGTCATGTCATGCCATTTTTGGTGGAAAAATGAGAAATGTTTTAACAATCGTAGAAAATAGAGTTTTGAATCATATTGCACACAAACATGACATTCTCTTCAAAAAATTTGTCTCGGATTCGCAAAAGTTTGTGTTTTGACCCAAATTTTTTTAAAAACAACTGATTTTTTTTTTCAGAAAAAAAATCCACATTTTTTTTAAAGTGAATTTCTTTCGAATACCAAAATAAGGCGACCGACCCAAATCCGCAGAGGGAAATTTTTTCTTTACCTTTTACCAAAAAATACCTTTTAGCCACAAAAAGATGCCTCCCAAGGAGAGAGGCTGGATCCGCCAGTGTGTCCCCCCCCCAACCGTTTTGAAAAATCGACACCGCTGTAAAGAGTACTTGATCGGCATTACTGTACATCACTTTCTTATCTTAGTATATGCATAAAATTCGATGGTGCAGTAATCTGCGGGGCTGAGACAAAATAGCGGTTACTAACTCAGAAGCAAGCTGTCGCAGGAGGGTTTATTTACTGTTTACTATAGCACGTTCACCATTAAAAAGGTCACGTGACCGTGCAAAGAAAAATCGAAGATGGGGGCCAATTCCGCCCCCAGGACACTTCTCCCGAACTGCCACCCCCATGTCAATATAAATTAATTGAATTAAGCTTCCCTTTACATGAAGGTAAGCCTGAAATTGTGAAATTGTGCGAAATTTCTATGTAAACATATCGCCTTGATGCAAACCACCTTGGCAAACATGATAATGATTGGGCTCTATGCCATCTGCCAAGCTCTCCTTGAATACTGATACAACTTTTTGCCAACTCTATAGCAACTCAAGTAAAATCACAAATGTGGATGTTGTTATAAATGGTAAGAATATCAAATTTGTTGATGTAGTTAAATATCTTGGTGTATACATAGACAACAAACTCTCTTGGCGCTATCATATAAATCACCTTGCAAGCATCATTGGCCGAAACATAGGGATTATCTACCGCTCTAAGTTCGTACTTGGGCGGAAACCATTACTTTTGCTCTACAACTCTCTTATATTGCCATATATAAATTACTGTTGCATTGTCTGGGGTAATACTTTTCCCACATATATAAACAGAATAGAAATTTTGAGGAAAAAAAACTGTGCGAATTATAACCAGTAGCCACTGGCGGATCCAGGGGGGGGGGGGGGCAATCCGGCCATGCCCCCCCCCCCCCAAAAGCCTGGAAGGGGGGGGGGGCAACATGTCTTTTGCCCCCCCCCAAATATATATATATATATATATATATATATATATATATATATATATATATATATATATATATATATATATATATATATATATATATATATATATATATATATATATATATATATATATATATATATATATATATATATATATATATATATATATATATATATATATATATAAATAACTGTAATATGAGCCTCAACGCATATACAAAAAACAATAAAATTCCGTGTTCTGTGAAATTTTAAGAAAACAAAAATGAACACGTTCATAAATAATGATTTCGTCGTCGACGAAGGAATAACTAGACCCACGACCAAGGGCGGATCCAGGGGGGGGGGGCGAACGGGGCCATGGTCCCCCCCAAGCCTGTTTAAGGGGGGGGCCAAACTATGTTTTGCCCCCCCCCCCCCCCAAGACGTGAAATTTAATGCATGCTATATTTGCGTTTTTAGAACGGTACTGGGCATCCCAAAATTGCAGCAGTCAAAATCAAGCTAGCCTCAGTCAAAAACTGAAAAATTTCGCGCCGCTTCGCGGCATGACACAAGTTTCGCAATTGCATATACAAATTTGGAAAATTAATTCCATTAAGTGTCTTGCAGAGGCTCTCCTTGGCGGTAATTGCCGGCCCCAGGGCCAACTCTCTTCATAAAATATTATCTTTAAAGCGGGCTACATGTTTAGCTTGTCTGCCGAGTTCCGAAAAAGGCGACGCGAACGCAAAGACGCGGACTTCGGCAACCGGAAGCTGTTCCAGCGGTGCCCAACTTGTTGGCCCGAAGAGTTAATAGTGGGGACCAGGCCAGGACTATCTCCCCAAGCCATCTCCCCCAGGCTCCTCCAGATCCACAGGGACCATTTATGCGCGGAAATGTCGGTCTGCCTCTTGCTACTTTGAAACCATTTGCACCGTTACCAGTTGTTTGTTACAGTTCGGTACATAGGTATGTATACAGACTACAGTTATTATTATCATATGTACTATTGAGCGCAGACTGCCACCGGCCATCGTGATTTACTATCCGAGGCTAATGTATATGAAAAACTACCTTCATTTCAACATTTTGCATCATACCGAGATGTGCAACCAGGAAAAGGGGTTACCTGAGGCTTGGCTCCACTCACGGTCTGGTTCCAATATTAAAAATGCGTTTTCCACGACCTAAAATTAAAATGTTC
>JAXIVJ010002346.1:15000-32500 GCA_036785665.1 Chirona hameri
GACATTTTCTCTTTTGTTTGCTGGTGTTCACGTAAGATGATGTGCGTCGTTGGGATAGAGGGCGGGGGCACTCCTGGTCACCTGTTCATGGGTGGCGGCATAGAAAAAAAAAATATCTGGATGACGATTGTAGGATTTACTAAATTAAAGACCCTCTAAACCGGGCAAGTAATGTCATGTGTTTCTATTTTCTTCCCGTTTTTCATCAATTTTAGAGCTTTGAATTATCTGCAAGTCCTACACTGGATCACACAAAGATTATTCAATTCAATTCTTACGGGACTCTTTATTACTACATACTGTTTGTTCAGGGTTTTTTTTTGGGGGGGGGGGGGTTGCGTTGAGAATTTTGCGGCGTTTTGCGTTTTCCTTGCGGCGTTTTGCGTTGAGAATTTGGTGGTGGCGTATTCATTTTTTGGCATGAAAATTCATGGAAAATATAGAATTTTATGGGAAAACAAGGTAACTGCTGCTGTCGTTGGAAAAAACAAGTTTATTTGATCATATATTGCATTGCTTATTGTAACCGGAAATATGCCATAAGTGAGGTGTTTTCATTAACATAAAATAGATGACTGGCTTTGCCTCAGCCAGTACTGCAAAAGTACGCGGTGGCATCACCGCGCACTATGAAATGTCCTTACGTGCAGAAGAGGTAATTTCCATAAAAATGTGACTACCGTGTGACTTCTACCACCTTTATAAGTAAGTTTTGCTATGTAGCTCAATTATTCTAGGAAAACCCGAATAATCCCTTTAAAAACCAAGGTTTCACGCCTATTTTCCTTGGAGCTATGTGAACGCGTTCCCACGTGTTCCACACAACTGCAACCCTAATTAGGTATTGCACGAGCAATTAGCAGGCGAACCAACGGGGGGAGGGTGGATATCCGCCCTGAGATTTATTGGGACTAACGAAATTTGCCCATCAATTGCCCACGTTTTGTGAAAGTTTTGACCTCTGTTCATCTCGGATCATGTCACTAGGTCGCGTCAAGTTACCCCACATTTAAAATGTATCAGGTCGTGCCACAGCCACACTTGACCGATCGGTTTGAAAGTCCCAAGATTTAATCAGGGCATTCGTACCTACATTTCTGTTATCTCTGATTTGTAATGTCGGCATGTCGGTTTCGTGGCATCCCCATTATTACTCAATGAGACAAAATTAAAATGCGTACAAAATACAAATCCACACGAAATTAATAAATTTGCCCGGTTTCCACCAGACCCATCATACTTGTTCCAAATATCCATGTCACATTTTTGTCCTGTGACCTACGAGGTCAACTCAGGTCTGGTCAGGCACGTAGCCAGGATTTGGTCCAGGGGGGGGGGGGGGCGGCGCCTCGAAAGGGCCCCTTCCCGAGCGTGGAAAGGGCCAAACACAACGGATGAAAAGGCACGTTACAAGGATGGAAGGATGGAAGTATGACAGGCAGCGGCGGCGCCACCGGGGGGTCAGGAGGGTCAGTCGACCCCCCCCCCCCCTGTCGTCTCAGGCAGGGGAAGGGGGGGGGGGCAAACATATCTGTTTGCCCCTCCTGTCATTTAAGGAGGCCCCTCCATGCTTCAAAGGATCTCGCAGGCTCCATCACGGAGGTCACAGGTGCCCCTGGAAGCCAGAGGGGTCCTATGGAGGTCAGAGGGGGCTTTTGAAGGCCAGAGGAGGCCATCTGGAAGTCAGAGGGGAGGTCAGGGGTGAGCCCCTGGGGGTCAGAGGGGGTCATTTGGAGGTCAGAAAGACCACCGAAGGCCAGAGGGGGCCCTCTGGAAGCCAGAGATGCCCTCTGGAGGTCAAAGGCCAGGGGTCCCCTGCAATGGCGTAGGTAACGGTGGGGGGGGGGGGACAAGGGGACCATGACCCCCCTGGAGGCCAGACAGGCCCCTCGGGTGACCGAGCGAGGGTCCCCTGGGGTCCCAGTGTTTTGAATGGCGTCAGGCGCCCGCGAAACGCCTTACGTCGCATAAAAGAACGCCCACCAACCTAAACAAATCGTAACACGAATAAATAACAGCACTTCCTTGTCTGTTAAAGGCATGTATATGTAAATACGTACAACAGGGCCAGGCAGTGTGGAGAGGGCCCACTACCAGCTTTTAAAGGGCCCTGCCGATCTGCAGATGGCTCCCTGCCGGCATTTAGAGGGCCCCTGTCGGTTGTAGAGGGCATTCTGCCGGCATTTATAGTGCCCTGTCGATCTGTAGAGGGCCCTCTGACGGCCTTTAGAGAGCCCTGTCAATCCGTAGATCGACCTGCCAATCTGTAGATCGACCTGCCAATCTGTAAAGGGCCTCTGCCGGCATTTAGAGGCCCCTGCCTACCTGTAGAGGGCCCTTCCGGCCTGTGAGGGCCCTGTCGACCTTTAGCCGGCCATTAGAGGGCCATGCCGATCTGTAGATCGCCCTGCTAATCTGCAGAGGGCCTCTGCCGGCATTTAGAGGGCCCTGCCGACCTGGGGAGGGCCCTCTTCCAGCCCTTAGGGGCCTTGTCGATCTGCAGAGTACCCCAGTCAATCTATAGAAGGCTCTCTGTCGGCCTTTCGATGGCCCTGCCGGCCTTTAGAGGGCCCTGATGGCCTTTAAAGGGCCCTTACGGCCTTTAAAGGGCCCTTCCGGCCTTTAGAGGGCCCTTCCGGCCTTTAGAGGGCCCTTCCTGCCTGTATAGGGCCCTTCCGGCCTTTAGAGGGCCTTGTCGGCCTTTAGATGGCCCTGTCGGCATTTAGAGTTTAGAAAGCCCTGCCGATCTGCAGATCGCCCTGCCAATCTGCAGAGGGACTCTGTCGGCATTTAGAGGGCCCTGTCGACCTGTAGAGGGCCCTCTTCCAGCCCTTAGGGGCCCTGTCGATCTGCAGTGTCCCATCCAATCTGTAGAAGGCCCTCTGTTGACCTTAAGAGGGCTCTGCCGATCTGTAGAGGGCCCTCTGTCGGCCTTTAGAGGGCCCTGCCCATCTGCAGATGGTCATCTGCCGGCCTTTAGAGGACCCTGCCGATCTGTAGAGGGCCTTTGGCTGTCCTTTAGAGGGTCCTGTGGTGGTAGAGGTGGTCTGCCGGTCGAGCGTCGGTGACGGTGAGGCTCTCGAAGGAAGACCAGTCAAAGTTCTCATTGTTTTTCAGTGTATGCTAGTAACGTCTGAGAGGAATACAAGGCTTTGACAATGTACGAGTATTAACCCGGCATTGGCTGGGGTCTCAGCCGAACACCATTGGCTGGGGTGGCGTTTTTCGCCCCCCTGGTTATCTTCCGAACCAATAACCGCAGCGTCGACCTGCAGAGGTGGCCAAAGATCTCGTCTAAACACACATCCGGACAAACACGTTGGCCCTTACTTTCCTGAGCGACCCCCAGTGGAAATCTTTATCCTTTTACGATTTTAAATTAGAAGCGCCTTGACGAGACAAACACGATGGCGTAAAAAATAGTGTCTTATCTTCATTAGGTAAAAATATATTTGCGTAAAACTGTTTTGCCAATTTTGTTTTACCTTACATCTTTTTAACATTATTTACATTTGATGACCTCTGGAGTCTAAAACATTGACCTGAGCTCAAATTTGAGGACACACAGATGGCGATTATTTTTTTTTTGCAAGAGCTTTCGATTGCTTTTTTCGTTTGTTCCTAGCTATCATAGTTCCCGAGATATTTGGGGGTTTCACGAGCGAAGTCCTAAAACTGGAAAATCTGACCTTTGATGACCTCTGGTGACCTCAACATTGACCTGACCTAAAAAAGACAGAAATACCTTCCATAGAGCAGTCTCGAACAGTGTTCGTCACGGGCCCACCAACCCCCAGCCCGGCCTGGCTCAGGCCCATGAACACCAAGACCAGGCGCGGACCAGGCCCGGTCAAATTAATAATATTGAGGCCCAGGCCCGGTCCGGCCCGTTCAGGTTAAGCATATCATTATTTTCACAAAATTTGCAATCATTATTCTAGCATATTTACTTGTATACTATAAATATGAAACAATGAAACGCTAACCAAAAAACAAAAAGCCACAGCCACAGCAACAGTGTGTTGCTGTGCAAGTGAACTGCTGGTTAAAATATTTTTGAGCTCTGACCTGAGCTTGAGCGACGCGCGCATTACTTCAAAATTGTCAGGCCCAGGCCCATCCAGAGCCCAGTGATTTCCTTAAAGGTGAGGCCCGGCCCAGGCCCAACCCAGCCCATGGCCCAGAGGGTCAGCCCAGCCCATGGCGAACTCTGCTGCTCGATCTATCTAACGCCGTTTTCTGCCTGTCGCTACGTTGCGTGGTTTTCGAGATCTTAGGGGGAGGGGAGCAGAATCTCCCCCCCCCCCCCCCCCCACCACCAGGGCGTGTAATTATCAGAGGCCCTCCAGGGCGCGTGTTAAGATATGACTATCGTGTGGTAGAAACCCCTCTTATCACAATGTGGTGTATTTGTTCAAGAAAATTTATAAGCAAACGGTATCCAAAGCTTTCTGTAAATCAAGATATAAGAAGCATGTTATTTCGTTATTTAGTAGAAATTTGTAACTTCATCGTACATGTGCACAATCGACATGTACGTTCTGTGTTGTTTTCTCAATCCGAATTGAAGAAGATTCAGGATATTATTTTGATTAACCCGCGCCCCGCTGGAGGTGGTAGAATCTGCCCCTCCCCCTCCCGGATTTTCTCAATAACTTGAAAAAAATGATAGATATCGACGTCAACCTTTCAGTACCTTATTCTGCATCCATTCCTCGTCTTATCACAACATTTCAATGAAAATCGTGCCGTACTTTGGGAGATAATGACGTTTTAATCACGTCATGTCATGCCATTTTTGGTGGAAAAACAATAAATGTTTGAACAATCGTAGACAATCTAGTTTTGAAGCAAATTGCAAATAAAAAAGCCGAAAGAAAATAAATAACATTATATTGAAATTGCTATCGCGGATTTGTAAAATTTTGAGTTTTGACTCCCAAAAATAAAATAAAAAATTTGCGTTGTCGAAAGTTGTCACAACATACAGCATACTGTACTATTTTAATTATGTGGGCCCCCCTTGGCTACGAGGGACCCTCTGATCCCATCCCCCCTGGGAGAAATCCTGTTTACACCCCTGCAGGGGACCATGGTCCCCTGTAGGCCAGAGGGGGTCCAATGGAGGTCAGAGGTGCCCCTGAAGTCCAGAAGCGGCCCTGTGGAAGCCAGAGGGAAGGTGAGAGGAGCCCTATGGAGGGAAAAGACCCCTTTTCAAATGGAGGCCCCCTCTCAAATGGAGGCCCTCTAAATTTCGACTTGTCCCCCTCCCCCCCCCCTCGGTCTAGCCAGGGGCCCTCTGACTTGCCCAGGAGCCCCTCTGATCTGCCCAGCGACTCTTCTTGTCGGACTGCGCTGGCTGCTTTGTCGCCCTGCCGACATGTTCAAGGGACCCTCCGACCTGCCCTTGGGCCCCTCCGTGCTGTCTAGGGGCCAATTCAGCATGTTCAGGGGCCCTTCTTACCCGCCCAGGGGTCTTTTCGGTCTGGTCAGTACTGTCCGGTCCACGGTGCGTCGCGACCGGCGTAGGGAGCTCCAGAGGGAAATCAGCGAGGGGGGCCCAACAAGGTGTGGCAATGTATCAGGTCGGTGGTTGCTGGGAAGAAGGACGGGCAGAATATTCAGCCGGACTTACCTGCGGACGATCTCAATTTGTTCTTTGTTTCCGTCGGTCCTCGGGTCGCCGCCGAGATCCGGGCACAGGGGACACCCACCGACCTGTGTGTGCGTCTGCCCCGTGTTGGGGCGTGCAGCTTCAAACTGAGTGTCGCCTCTCTTGAGGAGCTCGGACACACGTTCTTTGGCGTGCGGAACTCGTCCGCCTGCGGTGCTGACGGCGTGTGTGTCCGCATGCTAAGGGCCGGATTCCCAGCTATCGGTGACGTTATCCTGCACATTGTCAATACATCCATCACCCAATCTGACATCCCTGATCCTTGGAAACACTGCATTATCCACCCCATTTACAAATCCGGCAATCCCTCTGACCCCTCTAACTTCCGGCCCATCTCTATAGTCCCCGTTATCATGAAAGTTGTAGAACGCGTCTTTCACCGGCAGCTCTACAGCTATCTCTCCCACAACCATCTGCTCAGTGGTGGATCCAGGGGGGGGGAGTCCGTAGGAGCTGAAGCCCTCTGCCTTAGAAAACGGCGCCCTCGGGCACCGCGGCGGCGAAGGCGCCGCGAGGCCGTTCTTGCATAGGATTTGCCGGCGCCGAAGGCGCTGTAGCGTTCTCGGGAGGCTGCCGGGGCGCCCTTGTGTCTACCGACAGCGTCGTAGCACTCTTGCAAAGCACCCTGGCACCCTCAGAAGACATCCTGCCGCCCTCAAAACGCATTATGCCACCCTCAGAAGGTACATCACCGCCCTCGGAAGGCATTATGCCGCCCTCAGAGCGCATTATGCCGCTCTTGTAAGGCATCATGCCGCCCTCGGAAGACATCTTGCCGCCCTCGGAAGACATTTTGCCGCCCTTGCAGTGCATTATGCCGCCCTCGGAAGATGGCTGGTGGCCCTCGGAAGGCATATTGCCGCCCTTAGAGCACATTATGCCGCCCTCAATGTGCAATATGCCGCCCTAGGAAGGCATCCTGCTGCCCTCAGAGCGCATTATGCCGCTCTTCTTGGAAGGCATCATGTCGGCATCGGAGACATATTGCCGCCCTCGGAAGGCATCTTGCCGCCCCCAGAGCGCATTATGTCGCCCTCGGAAGGGCTTCCCGGACCAAAGTTCGTAAACATAAGGTTCGTAACGGAAAAGTTCGTAAGCAAAGGTTCGTATGCAAAGATTCGTATCGGATAAGGTTCGTATGGGATAAAGTTCGTAACGGCTAAAGTTCGTAATGGAAAAGGTTCGTATCGGATAAAGTTCGTATTCAAAAGGTTCGTAACGGATAAAGTTCGAATGCAAAAGGTTCGCATGCTGAAGTTCGTAAAGGAAAAAGTTCGTAATGGAAAAAGTTTGTAAGCAAAGGTTCATATATGCAAAAGTTCGTATCGGATAAGGTTCGTATGGGATAAAGTTCGTAACGGCTAAAGTTCGTAATGGAAAAGGTTCGTATCGGATAAAGTTTGTATTCAAAAAGTTCGTAACGGATAAAGTTCGTATGCAAAAGTTCGTATGCTGAAGTTCGTAAAGGAAAAGGTTCGTATGCAAAGGTTCGTATCGGATAAGGTTCCGAACGTTTGCTTGCGAAATTTCTCCGTTACGAACCTTATGTTTACGAACATTTGTCCGGTTACCGTTACCCTTCAGAACGGAGAGAGATAGAGAAACACCGTCAACAGTAACGACTTTTTAATACGAAGTTTATCCGATACGAACCTATTGTCCTTATGACAGGGTATTGTTATGTCAGGCTACTGTCCTTATGACAGGTTACTGTTTACGGTGTCTCTCTATCTCTCTCCGTTCGGAAGGATAACGGTAACCGGACAAAAGTTCGAAAACATAAGATTCGTAACGGAAAAAGTTCGTAAGCAAGGTTCGGAACCTTATCCGATACGAACCTTTGCATACGAACCTTTGCTTACGAACTTTTTCCATTACGAACTTTTTCTTTTACGAACTTCAGCATACGAACTTTTTGCATACGAACTTTATCCGTTACAAACTTTTTGAATACGAACTGTATCCGATACGAACCTTTTCCATTACGAACTTTAGCCGTTACGAACTTTATCCCATACGAACCTTATCCGATACGAACCTTTGCATACGAACCTTTGCTTACGAACTTTTTACATTACGAACTTTTTCCTTTACGAACTTCAGCATACGAACCTTTTGCATACGAGCTTCATCCGTTACGAACTTTTTGAATACGAACTTTATCCAATACGAACCTTTTCCATTATGAACTTTATCCGTTACGAACTTTATCCCATACCAACCTTATCCGATACGAACCTTTGCATACGAACCTTTGCTTACGAACTTTTTCCGTTACGAACCTTATGTTTACGAACTTTTGTCCGGTTACCCTCGGAAGGCATCATGCCGCCCTCAGAGTGCATTATGCCGCCCTCGGAAAGCATCATGTCGTCCTCGGAAAACATCTTGCCGCCCTCGGAAGACATTTTGCCGCCCCCAGAGTGCATTATGCCGCCTTCGGAGTTCGGCAGACGTCTTGCCACCCTCGAAAGGCATCTTGCATCTTGGTAAGGTATCATACCGCCCCCGAATGGCACCTTGCCGGCCCGAAAGTGATGCGGTGTCCGGCGCACTCAGAATGATGGCACCCTGGCGCCTTCAGCTTCCCTCCGACGGAGACCGGGCACACGTGATCTTCCAAAATAATAACACGCCTTTGCCCCCCTCCCCTCACCCCCGATAGCGCCCTGGATGGAGCCTACGAAGAGGCCTGGACCCCCATGATATAGCCTAGGGTGTGTCACTCGGATACTTTTTCTTCCCGATCAAAGTCTACCACCGATTTTATCATGCGCGGCATGTGTGGAAACAATGATATGTCATTCGTTCCTTCTTATCTTTTGCCTCCATCCGGCGCCGAGAGATCAAAGTTTCTCCCATTCCTTTACTATTGCGACCACAGCGCCCATATCGGCGGGCAGTGGAACTACTTCACCGAGCGGTGTCCATAAGTCGATGTGGCCTTTTTGGGAGAAAATAATCAGTAAAATGCGCATGAATATATTCCTGAGAAGATATTCGTCTTCACATATATGAACTAAGCAATGAAACAACAGTGAAATCAGTGAATAACAATGTCGATATTAACAAGTGATAAGGAAATGCATGGACTTGCCGAAGTACAGATGCGTGACAAATGCTTGTCCGGAGCAGCAGAGCGCGGTCTAAATTAACTACAAAAAAACGTACGAACTTGGACAAAAAGCACAAAACTCTGCTGATAACTAAAAAAACGAGTGCGGTAAACACTACCATCATAGTATGTTTGAAGCGTTGTAGCAGCTACTACAATGGTGCGAATGAATGTCAGTCAGTCAGGCTCTTTGTGGATGACTTTTTGCTAGTGACAGCTGGCAGTCTCCCACGGTGATGGAGCCTGTTGCAGATCCAGCCATGTCGTTGCGTTTCCCCCGACCACGTTGCTGGCCGCCTCCGTTACCACCTTGACAGCACGTTCCACAGCGACTGTATGAACTGGATACGGGGGCACAACCAGCGGCGCGTTCCGGAGGCCATCCAGCTGTGCGTCGCTGAGAGCCATCGTCAGGGGCGGCTCGGTGATCAGCTCTGCATTCCAGTCCAGCAAGTCGGTGTACTTCTCGGCCGCGAAGTTGACTGACCGGAGCTTGAATGGTCGGACATTCTGCTGCTGCGACTGCCGGCGACACTGCTCTATCGTCGTTACCGCTTGGTCTCGTACTTCTGGGTCTGTATCAGCGACCATGGCCAGTAAGAGCGCCTCCGGGTGCGCCCAGTACGCGTTCCGCTGCAGTACTAGGCGAATGCTGTCCTGCAGTCCCTCGGGCAGGAGTCGCAGCAATTCCACGCTCCGCATCAGGTTCTTTGAGCCGTTTTCGCAGCTGCTGTGCAGTCGGATATTAAACCACATTGGAATGTAGTGCTTCATGAGGTACTCTACCAGCTGCTTTAGCTGGTCGGTAGGGTTCTCGCTGGACACGTACAGGCGCAGTAGTATTGTTGCCAGTCAGCCAGCTGGAGCGGGGGGGGGGGGGGGATGCAGGATAGCATTAATAATATACGATATAGCATATGGTAGATGTTATTATCGATGTTAAAGGAAGATAATGGCGGGTAGATGAGTATAATAAAACGGAATGAACGTATGCATGGTGTCGAACAAATGCTTTCTTGAAATAAACGCAAATTAGGCACGCTATCAGAAACGTACGTTATTGTGAGTGAAAATACGTAAATATGTTACTATGAGTGAACTGTAAAGTAAGACTTCCGCCCCTCATCACTTTGCTATTTTGGTGACAAGATAAACCAATTGCCTATAACAGTATGAATATTCAGCCTTTGTGCGTACCTGGCATGGTTCACTGGTCCGATATTTCGGTTGGCATCCTCTTCAGAGATGTGACCAGCCTCCACGGCATTGGCCAGTGCGTACAGCAGCTGCTGATCGGTGCTCAGCTCCGAGAATACTGCCTCGGGCAGCTCTGGAACTTCACTGATCACCGGCTGGAAGGTGCTGACTGGAAGGCGGTGTACGTTACCGCTGGCAGCCTTGCCGAGAGGGCCAGAAAATGACATTGGTCCCGAGGTCTCTCCATCTAACTGACGGGACACCTCCCGTAGGTTCAGTTTATTTCCGTGTAACTGGCAAATGAACCAGGGTAGTGGCCGGTTTTTACTCAGTTCGAGAAGACTGCACACACCGCCATAGCGCCCCGTGTTCACAGCCGTGCCATCGCATCCAAGAACACATACGTCAGCGACGCTGGTATCAGCGATAGTATCGATAACTTTTGCTTGGTCCATTGCCCGGCCAGTGTCCGGTGTGAAGTGTCCGAGGTATTGGCCTCCTGGCTCAGCTACTACTGCCACATGTTCCTCTACTGTTTCTGTTGATCGTCCGACGGCGGTGCGATCTTTTCGGCCATCGAAATATAGAGCTCTGAAATCTTGGCCGTAGTTTCGCTTTCGCTCTTGGGCTGACACCTGTCTCAACCGATTTCTCTCCCGCCACACTTTTTTGGATCAACTGCCAGCGACGTGTCGTCCTTATCTATGCGACCGATGTCTTCTTGGAAAGCATTGATTATTGCAGCTACAGCACGATTTGATAGTCCAAACCGATCAGCCGCTAAAGCCGTATTGTCAAGTCTCTCCCGATTCAAATCTGTCGTATCGGTTCCGTGGACATTCCATTTAAAGTTTTCATCAGACGTGTTCACGGAGCTCTCACGGTCGTATGTACTGCTGCCAGCCTGCAGACCAGACGGTCCAGCTTCCATGTAGTCGCTGGGGGCTGCAACTTCGCTGGGTCCCTCAGTTACTTCAGTCTCTTTCCCTGACAGATCTCCGGACTCGACCGATACCATACTCCGTCCTTCTTGCCGGGACAGACTCTGCCTCCGGTGTGCTGCTGCCTGACGCCGGCGACTCTCAACAGTGTCCAAACCACCGATGAACTGCTTGCGGGGTCCCCTTTGATCCCTTAGAAACGTGGCCTCGCCAGGCGGCACTCGGTTCTCTCGGGGGCAGCTGCAGCGTTGCAGACATTTGCAGAGGGCTATGTCGAATAGCTTCCTGAAGAACTGTTGATTCATCTGTGCTGCGCTGTCTTTTCACTGCGCTGACTTTTCTTGACTTTGTTCAAATTTCGGAACTTTGTGTAACACAGCTCCAACTTGCGCGCGACGCTCGTGACCTGCAGCGTAGGAATGCCCTCTCGCTCCCACATCTTGATTATCTTCTCAGCGGCCGGTTTGTATATCTTTCTCTGCTCGTCTTTTCCCCGAACGACTGAATGTTCAATGTGCATAAGTCTGATATAATTGACAGCGTCCTTGTTTGTCGGAAACTGATTTGATGGTAGGTCACACGGAGCTCCCAGAGCGAAGTGTTTGGACCGGCTACGTTTAGACATAGCACTAGCGTATCACGGGGACGGGGCTCAAGGCACTAAACACTGGCCACAGTAGCGCACTGACCCACGGACGCTTCTTGACTGACTCACACCTCTGCTCGTCGCGTTGCGAGTCAGACATCTGGTGGTGTCGGACGACAAGATCGTCTCGCCCCGTCATTGGCATACGACACGTACCGTCTCACTGACCGAGCGTGTTCGTCGCTTTCGGCCGGCAGGGTCAGTTGCCACCCCCCCCCCCCCCCCACTCACTGCCATTGAATGTCTACTGTGCGGTGCCTAATGAATCATGAGGCATTATGAAATACAAAATGATGATGTCACAGCTTTACAAGCTTTTGAGACGAAGTAATATAGCCCAAACCGAAACGAGGGACTTAGTTCTGCCAGCCGCCAATAGAGGCGCTGAGGTCGCCAATGTTAAGAGAATAGGAGAAACTTCGAACGCTGGGCGCCGGATGGCGGTTAAAGATGAAAGGAAACGAATGGTAAATTTGTGTGTTTGTGGGTGCAGCGCATGATAATATTGGTGGTAGAGTGTGCGCTGTGACAAGTGACACACCCTAATAACCATGACACTTTTTGTTTTGTAATATGCCTAGCGAGGCGTTGAAGGTGCCGACGTATTGTACCTTTCACACTCGGGGTGCCTAAAAATAGCTTGGATGAATGTCCAATGTCCATGAAGTCCACAGCTCCACCGAAACGTGTTCAGCGTCGGTCACCGATGTTTACGCGATTTGGTCTTAAGGTCAAATTGAACCTCCTGCTTTCAAAAATCAGGTCCATTTTGACCTTACTGGTCTCCTTCAAGATCAAATTTAAGGTCAAACGACGTGGAACGCTGTAGCGCCCAAAGTTACCGTCCAATCGCGACAAAATGGTTCGAAACGATTCCTCGTGCCCAGTTCCAGGATGACAATAATTTTCAGAGTAGTGCCCTGTGACCTTCAAGGTCAAGCCCGTGACCTTTAATGTCAAATTCAGGGTCAATGAACGAAGCAAGCTGTAGCGCCCATAGTTACCGTTCAATCGCGATATAAGAGGTTATCAAACGATTCCCCGTGCCCATTTCCAGGATGACAAGAATTTTCAGAGTTGTGTCCCGTGACCCTCAAGGTCAAATTCAGGGTAAAAGGACGTGGAACGCAGTAGCGCCCAAAGCTCCCGTCCAATCGCGACACAATCGTCTCAAACGATTCCTCGTGCCCATTTTCATGATTACAAGTATGCTTGGAGTTGTGCCCGTGACCTTAAAGGTCAAATTCAGGGTCAAATGACGGGAACGCTGCAGCGCCCAATGTTACCCTCCGATCGCGACAAATTGGTCTCAAACGATTCCTTGTGCCCAATTTCAAGATGACAAGAATGTTCGGAGTTGTGCCTCGTGACCTTCAAGGTCAAGCCCGCGACCTTCAATGTCAAATTCAGGGTCAAAGGACGGGGAACACTGTAGCGCCCAAAGTTACTGTCCAATCGCGACAAAAATGGTCTGAAACGATTATCCGTGCTCATTTCCAGAATGACAAGCATTCTTAGAGTTGTGCCCCGTGACCTTCAAGTTAGCGCCCAAAGTTGGGCGCTACAGCGTCCCCGTCCTTTGACCTTGAATTTGACCTTGAAGGTCACGGGAACAACTCTAAGAATGCTTGTCATCCTGGGAATGGGCACAGGGCATCGTTTGAGACCATTTTTGTTGCAATGGGACGCAAACTTTGGCGCAACAGCGTCCCCTGTTCTTTGACCTTAAATCTGACCTTTAAGTAGACCTGTAAGGTCAAAATGGACCTGATTTTGGGAAACAGGAAGTTCGATTTGACCTGAGACCAAATGTCGTAAAAATTGGTGACCGACGCTGAAAACGTTTTATAATCCCCTTGGATTGGCGCGACTAAAGCCCCAATAAGAACGACTCAACTGTCGTAACACAATATTTTGCTCCTTGTTTATCCACGTATGCAACTTAGTTTCTCGATGTTGCGACAATATATTTTTGTTTCTCCGGGCTACATATAGTTAGCCCGGAGAAAACAAAAGTCATGTGAATCTTGTGAATCATGTGAATCTACGTGTACTTAGATCCGCAGTCGGACCTTCCGAACATGCCACCAGACTTTCTAAGGGGTTTAACCCGCGCCCCGCTGGGGTATTCAGCCGAAAGCGCCCCCCGCTTGGGGGGGCATATTCTTCCCCCATCGTTATCTTCCGAACCAATAACTGCAGCGAGACGCGTAAGAGGAATCGAAAGCTCTCAATGCGACTCATGTAAAGCATACTGAAATGTTCCAAATAAGGTCACCTGTCAGGCCACGGTCAGGTGAAATGTCAAAATCGAGGTATTTGGATTGATTTGCTATACTTTCCATTGAAAGCCTTAGCTTGCGACTATTATTGCACAAATTGCTCTCAGAGGCATAATACATCTTTCGCATAAGCAAAATTGAGATTGTAAGCAATGGTCAAGGGCAGGTCACAAAGATCACTATTGGCAAGAGGTCTACGAAAGTCATGCGATACATGTTTACGGGGTATTTTACACGTAGAATTTGATAGTAGTAGTCATTGTCACATCCTACCCCATATAATGGCCCTTAGGTGAAGTTCAGGTCAAGGTCAGGTTGCATAAGGTCAAAATTTGAAATTGATTAATATAAATAAATACATCATGTTTCTAGGCCAGTTTTGTCTAATAAATACAGTGGTGGTATTGATTTGCCTGGTTCTGGTAATTACAAGCCATAACATGCAATACAAAAAAACGTCATGAGTTAATCATACTTGAGACTTGGGAGCCATAAGTCAGTTAAAATAACTTTTCAATTTGGTGTGGGTATCGTTCATACTTCGTTATCCAATGTACATTCCGTTTTTGTTTTATATCTTTGAAATTTATATTTTGTGGAATTTTTCCTAAACATATCTTCTTCTTTTTTTGCGGGGGAGGGGGGGGGGGGGGGGAGGGGGGCAAAAAAAGAGTAAATCAGAGATAGCCATTTCGAAGAGAATGCCAGTTTCTTTTATTTGACGTTTCGTATTTGCAATTTGCTTTACAACTCGATTTTCTACGGTTTTTCAAACATTTATCGTTTTTCCAGCAATAATGGCATGACCTGACGGCACTAAAACGTCATATCTCGCAAACTACTTGACCAATTGTAATGACATGTTAAGATAAGATGTGGAATGGATGCAGCATAAGGTACGGAACGTTTTACGTCGATATCTATCATAGTTTTAAGTTATTGAGAAAATCCGGGAGGCGCAAATTCTTCCCCCTCCCCCTTCCCCCCTCCGGGGGGGGGGGGTTAAGAAAGAGGCATATTTTACCCATTTAATTTACATAGTTGCGCCCCTCTGGACCATGATGCCCCTGTCACCGAGGAAATATGCCGCCCTCGGGCCTGAAGCCCCTAGCCTAAGAAAATCCTGGATCCGCCACTGCATCTTCTGGCGTCATCACAGCACGGTTTTCGCCCCCGGCACTCCACCGAGACCGCGCTTCTGTCCGTCACAGACCGTATCCTTACCGCCACCGATAGGGGGAGATCTCAATGCTGTGCCTTATTGATTTAAACAAATGTTTTGACGTGCATGGGAGGATCCAGAGGGGGGTGGGGGGTGGGGGGGGGGGGCGCATGCCTCCCCCCACCCCACCCCAAACCACCTGAAATCGGCGCAATTTGACACATGTCCTGAGATAATATAAAATATAAGCAACTTTTACTAAGTAAAGTTTGTTTTAAATCAGTTATCGATACACAAGCAAGCGAAATCCGATCAGTTTTCAGAATTGTGTAAGACTTTTTGGAATTTGCCCCACCCCTCCCAACTGACCCAAATCACCCATTCTGGATCCGCCCTTGTTGACGTGATTGATCACGAACATTTGATTCAAAAACTGGAATTGCACGGTATTAACCCTATTGGTGACAGGGGGGGGGGGCAGGTTCTCCCCTCCCCTCAGGATTTTCGCAGATATTTCCGGAACGGCTAGAAGCAGACCCATGCAATTTTTGGACTATTCCTAGAATTGATAGAATTTTCCCCCGCCACCCCCCTTCCCCCTTGGCTACGTGCCTGGGTCTGGCCGAGGTTATGAGTAGTTAAATATTGGATAATTTTTGCCAAATCAAGGTAAAGCAATAAGTTTTTGCACATTGTGATTTTGTCGTGGACACGCGTTGATTATTGTGAAATAAGACTTTGACCTGACTTCAGGTCAAGTCAAATTCTAAAGATGATTTAACTAGGTTACCTAATATTACCTTAAAGATGGAATTATTGAACTGAGACATGTTTAACTTTTTTGATCTATATATTAACCGATGCGGTTCGACGAGACAAACACGATGGTGAAAACCGATAAGTTTATCATGCATTTGTCAAAAGTTATTTCCTAAAAACGATCCATCTATTTTGGGAACGTTTAAGTTCAACAGCCTCCCAGCTGACCTAAGTTTGACCAGAGTCAAAATTGTATGGAATTTTGCAGAAAGCCAATCCGATTCTCTATCGATTTTTTAAATCGCGCATCGCCAGCTCTTTTAGTTCTCGAGATAAAAACGGTTTTGTTGAGGACATCCATACATGACCAAAATTTGACCTTTGGTGACCTCTGGTGACCTCAATATTGACCCGACATAAACAATGAATACATGTTTTCGATAGAGCTTGTCACGAGCTATCTAACGCCGTTTTAGTTGTTGCTACTTTGCGAGGTCTTCGAGATCTAGGCGGGGGATGCTGGGTGGGTATCCACCCCCCCCCCCCCCCACCCAACCCAATCGGTTCGAAGTTGGCGAGGACCCCCCGCCGGTGCGCGGTTTAAGTGCCAATTTTCTGGCAATTAAATAAGTTCAATGACATTTGTTATATATTTGATCATATATTATACAAGCACACAAATAACAAATAACTTAATTGGATTTGTCCCTAGTAATTTGACCTCTGTACCTAGTAACTCTGTACTGTAGCCATGGAGATGCCGTTGTACGTATTTCGCACAACTATTGTGAAAATATTTTAAAATAGACTCTAAAATTTCGTAAATACTATTTTATTTTATATTTAAAATAGCTAAAATCAAAACCATTTACTGTCTGTATTTTAAATACTTTTCCGACTATTTGGCCACCTCTGCCCTGTAACCGGTAACCCGTGATCCGTGCCATGCATCATCCGTGCCTAACCCGTGACATGAGCTTGGCTTCCTCTGACCCGTTTCCGGTGACCTGTGACCTGTGACCGGTGTCATGTGCCGCGTGTCCCTGACCGGTGTCCTGTGGCCGGCAGCGTGCGGCGGTATGATGCTATGCGGCATGTCGAGCGGTTTCACCAGCCCGGCGCTCCCGGAGCTGCGGGCCGAGCTGCAGCTCTCCAGTGGCCAGGAGTCGCTCATCAGCGCGCTGATGCCGCTCGGCAGCGCGCTCGGCGGCCCGCTGGCGGCGCTGGCGCTGGACCGCGTTGGACGCAAGGCCGTGTTCGTGCTGGTGGCCGTGTACTACTTCTGCGGCTGGCTGCTGGTGGCGTACGCCGGCTCGGCGGCGACCATCATGACCGGCCGCGCTGTCCAGGGCCTCGGCTGCGGTGGCACCTACATCACGCTGCCAAATTACATCGGCGAGGTGTCAGAGCCGCACGTGCGAGGCGCGCTCAGCATATTCATACAGCTGGGCTTCTGCTGCGGCACCCTGCTCGAGTTCGTCGTCGGCAAGTACGTGTCGTGGCGGTGGCTGGCGCTGCTGTCGGCGGCGGTGGCGGCCGCCTGGCTGCCCTGTCTGGCGGTGATCACCGAGTCGCCGCTGTGGCTGGTGATGCGGCGCCGCCCGCAGGCCTCGCTGGCCGCGCTCCGCCGGCTCCGGGGGCCGCGCCACGACTGCGCCGCCGAGCTGGCTGAGCTGGAGCACTTCTCCCGGGACGTGCTGCAGCGGCGCGTGCAGCCCCGCCAG
>JAXIVJ010002346.1:37500-57500 GCA_036785665.1 Chirona hameri
CCAGCCAGACAGCCAGCCAGACAGCCAGCCAGACAGCCAGCCAGACAGCCAGCCAGACAGCCAGCCAGACAGCCAGCCAGACAGCCAGCCAGACAGCCAGCCAGACAGCCAGCCAGACAGCCAGCCAGACAGCCAGCCAGACAGCCAGCCAGACAGCCAGCCAGACAGCCAGCCAGACAGCCAGCCAGACAGCCAGCCAGACAGCCAGCCAGACAGCCAGCCAGACAGCCAGCCAGACAGCCAGCCAGACAGCCAGCCAGACAGCCAGCCAGACAGCCAGCCAGACAGCCAGCCAGACAGCCAGCCAGACAGCCAGCCAGACAGCCAGCCAGACAGCCAGCCAGACAGCCAGCCAGACAGCCAGACAGACAGCCAGACAGACAGCCAGACAGACAGCCAGACAGACAGCCAGACAGACAGCCAGACAGACAGACAGACAGCCAGACAGCCAGACAGACAGCCAGACAGCCAGACAGCCAGACAGCCAGACAGCCAGACAGCCAGCCAGCCAGCCAGCCAGCCAGCCAGACAGCCAGCCAGCCAGCCAGCCAGACAGCCAGCCAGCCAGCCAGCCAGCCAGCCAGCCAGCCAGCCAGCAGCCAGCCAGCCAGCCAGCCAGCCAGCCAGCCAGCCAGCCAGCCAGCCAGCCAGCCAGCCAGCCAGCCAGCCAGCCAGCCAGCCAGCCAGCCAGCCAGCCAGCCAGCCAGCCAGCCAGCCAGCCAGCCAGCCAGCCAGCCAGCCAGCCAGCCAGCCAGCCAGCCAGCCAGCCAGCCAGCCAGCCAGCCAGCCAGCCAGCCAGCCAGCCAGCCAGCCAGCCAGCCAGCCAGCCAGCCAGCCAGCCAGCCAGCCAGCCAGCCAGCCAGCCAGCCAGCCAGCCAGCCAGCCAGCCAGCCAGCCAGCCAGCCAGCCAGCCAGCCAGCCAGCCAGCCAGCCAGCCAGCCAGCCAGCCAGCCAGCCAGCCAGCCAGCCAGCCAGCCAGCCAGCCAGCCAGCCAGCCAGCCAGCCAGCCAGCCAGCCAGCCAGCCAGCCAGCCAGCCAGCCAGCCAGCCAGCCAGCCAGCCAGCCAGCCAGCCAGCCAGCCAGCCAGCCAGCCAGCCAGCCAGCCAGCCAGCCAGCCAGCCAGCCAGCCAGCCAGCCAGCCAGCCAGCCAGCCAGCCAGCCAGCCAGCCAGCCAGCCAGCCAGCCAGCCAGCCAGCCAGCCAGCCAGCCAGCCAGCCAGCCAGCCAGCCAGCCAGCCAGCCAGCCAGCCAGCCAGCCAGCCAGCCAGCCAGCCAGCCAGCCAGCCAGCCAGCCAGCCAGCCAGCCAGCCAGCCAGCCAGCCAGCCAGCCAGCCAGCCAGCCAGCCAGCCAGCCAGCCAGCCAGCAGCCAGCCAGCCAGCCAGCCAGCCAGCCAGCCAGCCAGCCAGCCAGCCAGCCAGCCAGCCAGCCAGCCAGCCAGCCAGCCAGCCAGCCAGCCAGCCAGCCAGCCAGCCAGCCAGCCAGCCAGCCAGCCAGCCAGCCAGCCAGCCAGCCAGCCAGCCAGCCAGCCAGCCAGCCAGCCAGCCAGCCAGCCAGCCAGCCAGCCAGCCAGCCAGCCAGCCAGACAGCCAGACAGCCAGACAGCCAGACAGCCAGACAGCCAGACAGCCAGACAGCCAGACAGCCAGACAGCCAGACAGCCAGACAGCCAGACAGCCAGACAGCCAGACAGCCAGACAGCCAGACAGCCAGACAGCCAGACAGCCAGACAGCCAGACAGCCAGACAGCCAGACAGCCAGACAGCCAGACAGCCAGACAGCCAGACAGCCAGACAGCCAGACAGCCAGACAGCCAGACAGACAGACAGACAGACAGACAGACAGACAGACAGACAGACAGACAGACAGACAGACAGACAGACAGCCAGACAGCCAGACAGCCAGACAGCCAGACAGCCAGACAGCCAGACAGCCAGACAGCCAGACAGCCAGACAGCCAGACAGCCAGACAGCCAGACAGCCAGACAGCCAGACAGCCAGACAGCCAGACAGCCAGACAGCCAGACAGCCAGACAGCCAGACAGCCAGACAGCCAGACAGCCAGACAGCCAGACAGCCAGACAGCCAGACAGCCAGACAGCCAGACAGCCAGACAGCCAGACAGCCAGACAGCCAGACAGCCAGACAGCCAGACAGCCAGACAGCCAGACAGCCAGACAGCCAGACAGCCAGACAGCCAGACAGCCAGACAGCCAGACAGCCAGACAGCCAGACAGCCAGACAGCCAGACAGCCAGACAGCCAGACAGCCAGACAGCCAGACAGCCAGACAGCCAGACAGCCAGACAGCCAGACAGCCAGACAGCCAGACAGCCAGACAGCCAGACAGCCAGACAGCCAGACAGCCAGACAGCCAGACAGCCAGACAGCCAGACAGCCAGACAGCCAGACAGCCAGACAGCCAGACAGCCAGACAGCCAGACAGCCAGACAGCCAGACAGCCAGACAGCCAGACAGCCAGACAGCCAGACAGCCAGACAGACAGACAGACAGACAGACAGACAGACAGACAGACAGACAGACAGACAGACAGACAGACAGACAGACAGACAGACAGACAGACAGACAGACAGACAGACAGACAGACAGACAGACAGACAGACAGACAGACAGACAGACAGACAGACAGACAGACAGACAGACAGACAGACAGACAGATATATATATATATATATATATATATATATATATATATATATATATATATATATATATATCCTTGAAATAGGAAGCATTATAATATTTCCCATTGACTTATTATGGGGAGGTCACGAAATTGACCTGACCTTAGCTCACCAATATCAAAATTCCGAGATATACGAATTTTACGTACTTATGCCCTCATGACACCCTGTAAGGTTCAAACTGATCGGTGAGAATCTCTGGCGCAAATGGCACAACTGCAAACGTTTTTGGAGGTGGGGTCACTTGACCTGGTCTGGTGACCTGACCTGAGATGAACCGAGGTCATTTTTTTTTCAGTGTGCCGCCGCCGTTTTTACGCTATCTGAGAAAAACTGAGGGGGGGGGATCACCCCCCCCCCCCCCCTGCAGTGCGCGAGTTAACGAGGGTTAGTTACACCATTGTTACAGCGCTGTAAGTTTCATCATTACACCATTGTTACAGCGCTGTAAGTTTGTAATTGTAAGTTTCACTAATCACATATAAATTGTCATCATTAGAAGGCTTTCGAAATAATAATGGATGGAGCTTCACAATGCGGGCATATTATTGTATCAGTTTATCAGTTATAATGTCAAAGTAGACGACCTTACTCCCAGAACTGGAAGCAATTATGATTTAATTCACTTCATGTATTCATATGAGCAGGCACTTAGCCAAGGGGGCGGCGGCGGCGTCCCCTCCCCCTCCCCTGGAGGCCAGGCGGCTCTTTTCGGCGCGCGCAGCGCGCTGAAAAGGTCTGTGGAGACCGCACGAAGCGCGGTATCATGGGCTCTTTACCAATGTTTTTTTTTTAGAGAGTTTAGAGCGCTTCAGAGGCCCTTTAGGGACCAGGGCCCTCTCTGAAAGACAAGAGGGCCCCTTGGACGTTCAAAAGTGCCCTGTGCTTGTCATAGTGGTCCCTGGCCAGACCGAAAGGGCCCCTGAGCGGGTCAGAGGGCCCCCTGAACACGTCGAATGGGCCCTAGCCAGCACAGAGGGGCCTCTGGGCAGGTCAAGAAGCCTCTGAGCATGTCGGCAGGGCGACAAAGCAGCCAGCGCAGTCCCTTGCCAGGTCATAAGGGCCCCTGTGCAGATCGGAGGGGCACCTGACCAGACCGAAAAGGCCCCTTGGTGGGTCAGAAGGGCCCCTGAACATGCCGAATGGGTCCCCAGTCAGCACGGAGGGGCCCAGGGAAGTCGGAGGGCCCTCGGAGCACGTCGCAAGGCGACAAAGCGGCCAGCGACCATTGCCAGGTCGGAAGAGCCCCTTAGAAAGCTAGCGTGTTCAGCTGACTTTTTCGGCGCGTTGTCGGCGCGTCATTCGGCGCTGAGTAGGCGCACAGAAGTTTGGGGTCGTGGAGATGTCCTGGCCTGGTCCCACTATTAGCTCTTCGGTCCAGCAAGTTGGACACCGCTGGAGCAGCTTCCGGGTGGCGATGTCCGCGTCTTTGCGTTCGCGTCGCCTTTTTCGGAACTCGGAAGACTAACTAAACATGTAGCCCGCTTGAAAGTTAATATTTTATGAAGGGAGTGGGCCCTGGGGCTAGCAATTAGGTACCGCCAAGATGAGACTGTGTCAGAAACTTGAATTAATTTTCCAATTTTCCAATTTTGTATAAGCAATTGTGTATTTTGTGTCATGCCGCGAAGCGGCGCAAGTTTTTCACTGTGGATAGCTGGATTTTGAGTGCTGCAAAGGCAATTGTTACAACTGTACGTCCTATCATTGGGGGGGGGGGGATCAGTTGCAGGACCTTGGGGGGGGGGGGGGGGGCTTTGCCCCCCCCCCCTGGATCCATCTATGCCAGCATTGCCATGCACCATTATCCAATGCCATTTTATCCCTGGGTTGCATCACCGAGCCCTGTAGTGCTGAACGATCGACCCAGGTTCAAACTGCACAGGAAATGCAGCCCAAAGCGAGTATTGCAGTGCATCGTAAGGCTTTTTAATGGCATTAAATGCAGTAGCTGGCTTGTCCGTATGTCATTATAGTTTTAAAAGACGCATTTTATGTTGATTGCCTATTGTGAGAATGAGTACGATGATGATTACATTGCTCAGCGAGGGCGAGACGCGAGGAGCTTGACAAAGTTCGAATAGTCCATTTGTGCAATGAAGTTTCGAACAATGTTACGAACCTCCTATATGCGCAGTGCCAGTGCACACTGCTGCCTGGTCTGATGGCTGACATGGATCCTGCGGAATCCTATGATCCCGCCACTGGCACCAATACCCACCCGAACACCGACCCAAGCTCGTCTCACGACGACCCAAGCTCGTCTCAAGACGCTATTTGAACGAGCGACATTCGGTACTGAAAGGGGACTGTGTAGACTTGAGACTCCACAGGTGGACTGAGGAGACTTGAGACTCCACAGGTGGACTGAGGAGACTTGAGACTCCACAGGTGGACTGTGTAGACTGGAGACTCCACAGGTGGACTGTGTAGACTGGAGACTCCACAGGTGGACTGAGGAGACTGGAGACTCCACAGGTGGACTGAGGAGACTTGAGACTCCACAGGTGGACTGTGTAGACTGGAGACTCCACAGGAGGACTGAGGAGACTGGAGACTCCACAGGTGGACTGAGGAGACTTGAGACTCCACAGGTGGACTGAGGAGACTTGAGACTCCACAGGTGGACTGTGTAGAATGGAGACACCACAGGTGAACTGTGGAGACTTGAGACTCCACAGGTGGACTGAGGATACTTGAGACTCCACAGGTGGATTGTGTAGACTGGATACTCCACAGGTGGACTGTGTAGACTGGAGACTCTACAGGTGGACTGTGTAGACTGGAGACTCCACAGGTGGACTGTGTATACTGGAGACTCCACAGGTGGACTGTGTAGACTGGAGACTCCACAAGTGGACTGTGTAGACTGGAGACTCCACAGGTGGCTGATGGTACTTGAGACTCCACAGGTGGACTGTGTAGACTTGAGACTCCACAGGTGGACTGTGGAGACTTGAGACTCCACAGGTGGACTGTGTAGACTTAAAGACTCCACAGGTGGACTGTGTAGACTTGAGACTCCACAGGTGGACTGATGATACTCGAGACTCCACAGGTGGACTGTGTAGACTGGAGACTCCACAGGTGGACTGAGGAGACTTGAGACTCCACAGGTGGATTGTGTAGACTGGAGACTCCACAGGTGGACTGTGTAGACTGGAGACTCCACAGGTGGACTGTGTAGACTGGAGACTCCACAGGAGGATTGTGTAGACTGGAGACTCCACAGGTGGACTGAGGAGACTTGAGACTCCACAGGTGGACTGTGTAGACTGGAGACTCCACAGGTGGACTGAGGAGACTTAAAGACTCCACAAGTGGACTGCGTAGACTTGAGACTCCACAGGTGGACTGTGTAGACTGGAGACTCCACAGGTGGACTGTGTAGACTTGAGACTCCACAGGTGGATTGAGGAGACTTAAAGACTCCACAGGTGCACTGTGTAGACTTGAGACTCCACAGGTGGACTGAGGAGACTTGAGACTCCACAGGTGGACTGTGTAGACTGGAGACTCCACAGGTGGACTGTGGAGACTTGAGACTCCACAGGTGGATTGTGTAGACTTCAGACTCCACAGGTGGACTGTGTAGACTGGAGACTCCACAGGGGAACTGTGTAGACTGGAGACTCCACAGGTGGATTGTGTAGACTTGCGACTCCACAGGTGGACTGTGTAGACTGGAGACTCCACAGGTGGACTGAGGAGACTTGACACTCCACAGGTGGACTGTGTAGACTGGAGACTCCACAGGTGGACTGTGTAGACTGGAGACTCCACAGGTGGACTGTGTAGACTGGAGACTCCACAGGTGGACTGTGTAGACTGGAGACTCCACAGGTGGACTGTGTAGACTTGAGACTCCACAGGTGGACTGATGATACTTGAGACTCCACAGGTGGACTGTGTAGACTTGAGACTCCACAGGTGGATTGTGTAGACTGGAGAATCCACAGGTGAACTGAGGAGACTTGAGACTCCACAGGTGGACTGTGTAGACTGGAGACTCCACAGGTGGACTGAGGAGACTTGAGACTCCACAGGTGGACTGAGGAGACTTGAGACTCCACAGGTGGACTGTGTAGACTTGATACTCCACAGGTGGACTGTGGAGACTTGAGACTCCACAGGTGGACTGAGTAGACTTAAATACTCCACAGGTGGACTGTGTAGACTTGAGACTCCACAGGTGGACTGATGATACTTGAGACTCCACAGGTGGACTGTGTAGACTGAAGACTCCACAGGTGGACTGATGATACTTGAGACTCCACAGGTGGACTGTGTAGACTGGAGACTCCACAGGTGGACTGATGATACTTGAGACTCCACAGGTGGATTGTGTAGACTTGATACTCCACAGGTGGACTGATGATACTGGAGACTCCACAGGTGGACTGAGGAGACTTAAAGACTCCACAGGTGGACTGTGTAGACTTGAGACTCCACAGGTGGACTGATGATACTTGAGACTCCACAGGTGGACTGTGTAGACTGGAGACTCCACAGGTGGACTGAGAAGACTTGAGACTCCACAGGTGGACTGTGTAGACTGGAGACTCCACAGGTGGACTGTGTAGACTTGAGACTCCACAGGTGGACTGATTATACTTGAGACTCCACAGGTGGACTGTGTAGACCGGAGACTCCACAGATGGACTGATGATACTTGAGACCCCACAGGTGGACTGTGTAGACTGGAGACTCCACAGGTGGACTGAGGAGACTTGAGACTCCACAGGTGGACTGTGTAGACTGGAGACTCCACAGGTGGACTGTGTAGACTGGAGACTCCACAGGTGGACTGTGTAGACTGGAGACTCCACAGGTGGATTGTGTAGACTTGAGACTCCACAGGTGGACTGAGGAGACTTGAGACTCCACAGGTGGACTGTGTAGACTGGAGACTCCACAGGTGGACTGTGTAGACTGGAGACTCCACAGGTGGACTGTGTAGACTGGAGACTCCACAGGTGGATTGTGTAGACTGGAGACTCCACAGGTGGACTGTGTAGACTGGAGACTCCACAGTTGGACTGAGGATACTGGAGACTCCACAGGTGGACTGAGGATACTGGAGACTCCACAGGTGGACTGAGGAGACTTAAAGACTCCACAGGTGGACTGTGTAGACTTGAGACTCCACAGGTGGACTGATGATACTTGAGACTCCACAGGTGGACTGTGTAGACTGGAGACTCCACAGGTGGACTGAGGAGACTTGAGACTCCACAGGTGGATTGTGTAGACTGGAGACTCCACAGGTGGACGGAGGAGACTTGAGACTCCACAGGTGGAATGTGTAGACTGTAGACTCCACAGGTGGACTGTGTAGACTGGAGTCTCCACAGGTGGACTGAGGAGACTTGAGACTCCACAGGTGGACTGTGTAGACTTGAGACTCCACAGGTGGACTGTGTAGACTGGAGACTCCACAGGTGGACTGTATAGACTGGAGACTCCACAGGTGGACTGTGTAGACTTGAGACTCCACAGGTGGACTGAGGAGACTTAAAGACTCCACAGGTGGATTGTGTAGACTGGAGACTCCACAGGTGGACTGTGGAGACTTGAGACTCCACAGATGGACTGTGGAGACTTGAGACTCCACAGGTGGACTGAGGAGACTTGAGACTCCACAGGTGGACTGATGATACTTGAGACTCCACAGGTGGACTGTGTAGACTGGAGACTCCACAGGTGGACTGTGTAGACTTGAAACTCCACAGGTGGACTGATGATACTTGAGACTCCACAGGTGGACTGTGTAGACTGGAGACTCCACAGGTGGACTGTGTAGACTGGAGACTCCACAGGTGAACTGAGGAGACTTGAGACTCCACAGGTGGACTGTGTATACTTGAGACTCCACAGGTGGACTGAGGAGACTGGAGACTCCACAGGTGGACTGTGTAGACTGGAGACTCTACAGGTGGACTGTGTAGACTTGAGACTACACAGGTGGACTGATGATACTAGAGACTACACAGGTGGACTGTGTAGACTGGAGACCCCACAGGTGGACTGTGTAGACTTGAGACTCCACAGGTGGACTGATGATACTTGAGACTCCACAGGTGGACTGAGGAGACTTGAGACTCCACATGTGGACTGTGTAGACTGGAGACTCCACAGGTGGACTGTGTAGACTGGAGACGCCACAGGTGGACTGTGTAGACTGGAGACTCCACAGGTGGACTGTGTAGACTGGAGACTCCACAGGTGGACTGTGTAGACTGGAGACTCCACAGGTGGACTGAGGAGACTGGAGACTCCACAGGTGGACTGTATAGACTGGAGACTCCACAGGTGGACTGTGTAGACTTGAGACTCCACAGGTGGACTGAGGAGACTTAAAGACTCTACAGGTGGATTGTGTAGACTTGAGACTCCACAGGTGGACTGTGGAGACTTGAGACTCCACAGATGAACTGTGGAGACTTGAGACTCCACAGGTGGACTGAGGAGACTTGAGACTCCACAGGTGGACTGATGATACTTGAGACTCCACAGGTGGACTGTGTAGACTGGAGACTCCACAGGTGGACTGATGATACTTGAGACTCCACAGGTGGACTGTGGAGACTGGAGACTCCACAGGTGGACTGTGTAGACTGGAGACTCCACAGGTGAACTGAGGAGACTTGAGACTCCACAGGTGGACTGTGTAGACTTGAGACTCCACAGGTGGACTGAGGAGACTGGAGACTCCTCAGGTGGACTGTGTAGACTGGAGACTCCACAGGTGGACTGTGTAGACTTGAGACTCCACAGGTGGACTGATGATACTTGATACTCCACAGGTGGACTGTGTAGACTGGAGACTCCACAGGTGGACTGTGTAGACTTGAGACTCCACAGGTGGACTGATGATACTTGAGACTCCACAGGTGGATTGTGTAGACTTGAGACTCCACAGGTGGACTGTGTAGACTTGAGACTCCACAGGTGGACTGTGTAGACTGGAGACTCCACAGGTGGACTGTGTAGACTTGAGACTCGACAGGTGGACTGATGATACTTGAGACTCCACAGGTGGACTGTGTAGACTCGAGACTCCACAGGTGGACTGTGTAGACTGGAGACTCCACAGGTGGACTGAGGAGACTTGAGACTCCACAGGTGGACTGAGAAGACTTGAGACTCCACAGGTGGACTGTGTAGACTGGAGACTCCACAGGTGGACTGTGTAGACTTGATACTCCACAGGTGGACTGATGATACTTGAGACTCCACAGGTGGACTGTGTAGACTGGAGACTCCACAGGTGGACTGTGTAGACTTGAGACTCCACAGGTGGACTGATGATACTTGAGACTCCACAGGTGGACTGTGTAGACTGGAGACTCCACAGGTGGACTGTGTAGACTGGAGACTCCACAGGTGGACTGTGTAGACTGGAGACTCCACAGGTGGACTGTGTAGACTGGAGACTCCACAGGTGGACTGAGGAGACTTGAGACTCCACAGGTGGACTGAGGAGACTTGAGACTCCACAGGTGGACTGTGTAGACTGGAGACTACACAGGTGGACTGTGTAGACTGGAGACTCCACAGGTGTACTGTGTAGACTGGAGACTCCACAGGTGGACTGTGTAGACTGGAGACTCGACAGGTGGACTGTGTAGACTTGAGACTCCACAGGTGGACTGATGATACTTGAGACTCCACAGGTGGATTGTGTAGACTTGATACTCCACAGGTGGACTGAGGAGACTTGAGACTCCACAGGTGGACTGTGTAGACTTGAGACTCCATAGGTGGACTGATGAGACTTGAGACTCCACAGGTGGACTGAGGAGACTTGAGACTCCACAGGTGGACTGTGTAGACTGGAGACTCCACAGGTGGACTGAGAAGACTTGAGACTCCACAGGTGAACTGTGTAGACTGGAGACTCCACAGGTGGACTGAGGAGACTTAAAGACTCCACAGGTGGACTGTGTAGACTTGAGACTCCACAGGTGGACTGATGATACTTGAGACTCCACAGGTGAACTGTGTAGACTGGAGACTCCACAGGTGGACTGAGAAGACTTGAGACTCCACAGGTGGATTGTGTAGACTGGAGACTCCACAGGTGGACTGTGTAGACTTGATACTCCACAGGTGGACTGATGATACTTGAGACTCCACAGGTGGACTGTGTGGACTGGAGACTCCACAGGTGGACTGATGATACTTGAGACGCCACAGGTGGACTGTGTAGACTGGAGACTCCACAGGTGGATTGTGTAGACTGGAGACTCCACAGGTGGACTGTGTAGACTGGAGACTCCACAGGTGGACTGAGGATACTGGAGACTCCACAGGTGGACTGAGGAGACTTGAGACTCCACAGGTGGACTGTGTAGACTTGAGACTCCACAGGTGGACTGTGTAGACTTAAATACTCCACAGGTGGACTGTGTAGACTTGAGACTCCACAGGTGGACTGATGATACTTGAGACTCCACAGGTGGACTGTGTAGACTGGAGACTCCACAGGTGGACTGATGATACTTGAGACTCCACAGGTGGACTGTGTAGACTGGAGACTCCACAGGTGGACTGATGATACTTGAGACTCCACAGGTGGACTGTGTAGACTGGAGACTCCACAGGTGGACTGTGTAGACTGGAGACTCCACAGGTGGACTGAGGATACTGGAGACTCCACAGGTGGACTGATGATACTGGAGGCTCCACAGGTGGACTGAGGAGACTTAAAGACTCCACAGGTGGACTGTGTAGACTTGAGACTCCACAGGTGGACTGATGATACTTGAGACTCCACAGGTGAACTGTGTAGACTGGAGACTCCACAGGTGGACTGAGAAGACTTGAGACTCCACAGGTGGACTGTGTAGACTGGAGACTCCACAGGTGGACTGTGTAGACTTGAGACTCCACAGGTGGACTGATGATACTTGAGACTCCACAGGTGGACTGTGTAGACTGGAGACTCCACAGGTGGACTGATGATACTTGAGACTCCACAGGTGGACTGTGTAGACTGGAGACTCTACAGGTGGACTGTGTAGACTGGAGACTCCACAGGTGGACTGTGTAGACTGGAGACTCCACAGGTGGATTGTGTAGACTGGAGACTCCACAGGTGGACTGTGTAGACTGGAGACTCCACAGTTGGACTGAGGATACTGGAGACTCCACAGGTGGACTGAGGATACTGGAGACTCCACAGGTGGACTGAGGAGACTTAAAGACTCCACAGGTGGACTGTGTAGACTTGAGACTCCACAGGTGGACTGATGATACTTGAGACTCCACAGGTGGACTGTGTAGACTGGAGACGTCACAGGTGGACTGAGGAGACTTGAGACTCCACAGGTGGATTGTGTAGACTGGAGACTCCACAGGTGGACGGAGGAGACTTGAGACTCCACAGGTGGAATGTGTAGACTGTAGACTCCACAGGTGGACTGTGTAGACTGGAGACTCCACAGGTGGACTGAGGAGACTTGAGACTCCACAGGTGGACTGTGTAGACTTGAGACTCCACAGGTGGACTGTATAGACTGGAGACTCCACAGGTGGACTGTGTAGACTTGAGACTCCACAGGTGGACTGAGGAGACTTAAAGACTCAACAGGTGGATTGTGTAGACTTGAGACTCCACAGGTGGACTGAGGAGACTTGAGACGCTACAGGTGGACTGATGATACTTGAGACTCCACAGGTGGACTGTGTAGACTGGAGACTCCACAGGTGGACTGTATAGACTGGAGACTCCACAGGTGGACTGTGTAGACTTGAGACTCCACAGGTGGACTGAGGAGACTTAAAGACTCCACAGGTGGATTGTGTAGACTGGAGACTCCACAGGTGGACTGTGGAGACTTGAGACTCCACAGATGGACTGTGGAGACTTGAGACTCCATAGGTGGACTGAGGAGACTTGAAACTCCACAGGTGGACTGATGATACTTGAGACTCCACAGGTGGACTGTGTAGACTGGAGACTCCACAGGTGGACTGATGATACTTGCGACTCCACAGGTGGACTGTGTAGACTGGAGACTCCACAGGTGGACTGTGTAGACTGGAGACTCCACAGGTGAACTGAGGAGACTTGAGACTCCACAGGTGGACTGATGATACTAGAGACTCCACAGGTGGACTGTGTAGACTGGAGACTCCACAGGTGGACTGTGTAGACTTGAGACTCCACAGGTGGACTGATGATACTTGAGACTCCACAGGTGGATTGTGTAGACTTGAGACTCCACAGGTGAACTGAGGAGACTTGAGACTCCACAGGTGGACTGAGGAGACTTGAGACTCCACAGGTGGACTGTGTAGACTGGAGACTCCACAGGTGGACTGTGTAGACTGGAGACGCCACAGGTGGACTGTGTAGACTGGAGACTCCACAGGTGGACTGTGTAGACTGGAGACTCCACAGGTGGACTGTGTAGACTGGAGACTCCACAGGTGGACTGAGGAGACTGGAGACTCCACAGATGGACTGTATAGACTGGAGACTCCACAGGTGGACTGTGTAGACTTGAGACTCCACAGGTGGACTGAGGAGACTTAAAGACTCCACAGGTGGATTGTGTAGACTTGAGACTCCACAGGTGGACTGTGGAGACTTGAGACTCCACAGATGGACTGTGGAGACTTGAGACTCCACAGGTGGACTGAGGAGACTTGAGACTACACAGGTGGACTGATGATACTTGAGACTCCACAGGTGGACTGTGTAGACTGGAGACTCCACAGGTGGACTGATGATACTTGAGACTCCACAGGTGGACTGATGATACTTGAGACTCCACAGGTGGACTGTGTAGACTGGAGACTCCACAGGTGGACTGTGTAGACTGGAGACTCCACAGGTGAGCTGAGGAGACTTGAGACTCCACAGGTGGACTGTGTAGACTTGAGACTCCACAGGTGGACTGAGGAGACTGGAGACTCCTCAGGTGGACTGTGTAGACTGGAGACTCCACAGGTGGACTGTGTAGACTTGAGACTCCACAGGTGGACTGATGATACTTGATACTCCACAGGTGGACTGTGTAGACTGGAGACTCCACAGGTGGACTGTGTAGACTTGAGACTCCACAGGTGGACTGATGATACTTGAGACTCCACAGGTGGATTGTGTAGACTTGATACTCCACAGGTGGACTGTGTAGACTTGAGACTCCACAGGTGGACTATGTAGACTGGAGACTCCACAGGTGGACTGTGTAGACTTGAGACTCGACAGGTGGACTGATGATACTTGAGACTCCACAGGTGGACTGTGTAGACTGGAGACTCCACAGGTGGACTGTGTAGACTGGAGACTCCACAGGTGGACTGAGGAGACTTGAGACTCCACAGGTGGACTGAGGAGACTTGAGACTCCACAGGTGGACTGTGTAGACTGGAGACTCCACAGGTGGACTGTGTAGACTTGAGACTCCACAGGTGGACTGATGATACTTGAGACTCCACAGGTGGACTGTGTAGACTGGAGACTCCACAGGTGGACTGTGTAGACTTGAGACTCCACAGGTGGACTGATGATACTTGAGACTCCACAGGTGGACTGTGTAGACTGGAGACTCCACAGGTGGACTGTGTAGACTGGAGACTCCACAGGTGGACTGTGTAGACTGGAGACTCCACAGGTGGACTGAGGAGACTTGAGACTCCACATGTGGACTGAGGAGACTTGAGACTCCACAGGTGGACTGTGTAGACTGGAGACTACACAGGTGGAATGTGTAGACTGGAGACTCCACAGGTGGACTGTGTAGACTGGAGACTCCACAGATGGACTGTGTAGACTGGAGACTCCACAGGTGGACTGTGTAGACTTGAGACTCCACAGGTGGACTGATGATACTTGAGACTCCACAGGTGGACTGTGTAGACTGGAGACTCCACAGGTGGACTGTGTAGACTTGAGACTCCACAGGTGGACTGATGATACTTGAGACTCCACAGGTGGATTGTGTAGACTTGATACTCCACAGGTGGACTGAGGAGACTTGAGACTCCACAGGTGGACTGTGTAGACTTGAGACTCCACAGGTGGACTGAGGAGACTTGAGACTCCACAGGTGGACTGAGGAGACTTGAGACTCCACAGGTGGACTGTGTAGACTGGAGACTCCACAGGTGGACTGTGTAGACTGGAGACTCCACAGGTGGACTGTGTAGACTGGAGACTCCACAGGTGGACTGTGTAGACTTGAAACTCCACAGGTGGACTGATGATACTTGAGACTCCACAGGTGGACTGTGTAGACTGGAGACTCCACAGGTGGACTGTGTAGACTGGAGACTCCACAGGTGAACTGAGGAGACTTGAGACTCCACAGGTGGACTGTGTATACTTGAGACTCCACAGGTGGACTGAGGAGACTGGAGACTCCACAGGTGGACTGTGTAGACTGGAGACTCTACAGGTGGACTGTGTAGACTTGAGACTACACAGGTGGACTGATGATACTAGAGACTACACAGGTGGACTGTGTAGACTGGAGACCCCACAGGTGGACTGTGTAGACTTGAGACTCCACAGGTGGACTGATGATACTTGAGACTCCACAGGTGGACTGAGGAGACTTGAGACTCCACATGTGGACTGTGTAGACTGGAGACTCCACAGGTGGACTGTGTAGACTGGAGACGCCACAGGTGGACTGTGTAGACTGGAGACTCCACAGGTGGACTGTGTAGACTGGAGACTCCACAGGTGGACTGTGTAGACTGGAGACTCCACAGGTGGACTGAGGAGACTGGAGACTCCACAGGTGGACTGTATAGACTGGAGACTCCACAGGTGGACTGTGTAGACTTGAGACTCCACAGGTGGACTGAGGAGACTTAAAGACTCTACAGGTGGATTGTGTAGACTTGAGACTCCACAGGTGGACTGTGGAGACTTGAGACTCCACAGATGAACTGTGGAGACTTGAGACTCCACAGGTGGACTGAGGAGACTTGAGACTCCACAGGTGGACTGATGATACTTGAGACTCCACAGGTGGACTGTGTAGACTGGAGACTCCACAGGTGGACTGATGATACTTGAGACTCCACAGGTGGACTGTGGAGACTGGAGACTCCACAGGTGGACTGTGTAGACTGGAGACTCCACAGGTGAACTGAGGAGACTTGAGACTCCACAGGTGGACTGTGTAGACTTGAGACTCCACAGGTGGACTGAGGAGACTGGAGACTCCTCAGGTGGACTGTGTAGACTGGAGACTCCACAGGTGGACTGTGTAGACTTGAGACTCCACAGGTGGACTGATGATACTTGATACTCCACAGGTGGACTGTGTAGACTGGAGACTCCACAGGTGGACTGTGTAGACTTGAGACTCCACAGGTGGACTGATGATACTTGAGACTCCACAGGTGGATTGTGTAGACTTGAGACTCCACAGGTGGACTGTGTAGACTTGAGACTCCACAGGTGGACTGTGTAGACTGGAGACTCCACAGGTGGACTGTGTAGACTTGAGACTCGACAGGTGGACTGATGATACTTGAGACTCCACAGGTGGACTGTGTAGACTCGAGACTCCACAGGTGGACTGTGTAGACTGGAGACTCCACAGGTGGACTGAGGAGACTTGAGACTCCACAGGTGGACTGAGAAGACTTGAGACTCCACAGGTGGACTGTGTAGACTGGAGACTCCACAGGTGGACTGTGTAGACTTGATACTCCACAGGTGGACTGATGATACTTGAGACTCCACAGGTGGACTGTGTAGACTGGAGACTCCACAGGTGGACTGTGTAGACTTGAGACTCCACAGGTGGACTGATGATACTTGAGACTCCACAGGTGGACTGTGTAGACTGGAGACTCCACAGGTGGACTGTGTAGACTGGAGACTCCACAGGTGGACTGTGTAGACTGGAGACTCCACAGGTGGACTGTGTAGACTGGAGACTCCACAGGTGGACTGAGGAGACTTGAGACTCCACAGGTGGACTGAGGAGACTTGAGACTCCACAGGTGGACTGTGTAGACTGGAGACTACACAGGTGGACTGTGTAGACTGGAGACTCCACAGGTGTACTGTGTAGACTGGAGACTCCACAGGTGGACTGTGTAGACTGGAGACTCGACAGGTGGACTGTGTAGACTTGAGACTCCACAGGTGGACTGATGATACTTGAGACTCCACAGGTGGATTGTGTAGACTTGATACTCCACAGGTGGACTGAGGAGACTTGAGACTCCACAGGTGGACTGTGTAGACTTGAGACTCCATAGGTGGACTGATGAGACTTGAGACTCCACAGGTGGACTGAGGAGACTTGAGACTCCACAGGTGGACTGTGTAGACTGGAGACTCCACAGGTGGACTGAGAAGACTTGAGACTCCACAGGTGAACTGTGTAGACTGGAGACTCCACAGGTGGACTGAGGAGACTTAAAGACTCCACAGGTGGACTGTGTAGACTTGAGACTCCACAGGTGGACTGATGATACTTGAGACTCCACAGGTGAACTGTGTAGACTGGAGACTCCACAGGTGGACTGAGAAGACTTGAGACTCCACAGGTGGATTGTGTAGACTGGAGACTCCACAGGTGGACTGTGTAGACTTGATACTCCACAGGTGGACTGATGATACTTGAGACTCCACAGGTGGACTGTGTGGACTGGAGACTCCACAGGTGGACTGATGATACTTGAGACGCCACAGGTGGACTGTGTAGACTGGAGACTCCACAGGTGGATTGTGTAGACTGGAGACTCCACAGGTGGACTGTGTAGACTGGAGACTCCACAGGTGGACTGAGGATACTGGAGACTCCACAGGTGGACTGAGGAGACTTGAGACTCCACAGGTGGACTGTGTAGACTTGAGACTCCACAGGTGGACTGTGTAGACTTAAATACTCCACAGGTGGACTGTGTAGACTTGAGACTCCACAGGTGGACTGATGATACTTGAGACTCCACAGGTGGACTGTGTAGACTGGAGACTCCACAGGTGGACTGATGATACTTGAGACTCCACAGGTGGACTGTGTAGACTGGAGACTCCACAGGTGGACTGATGATACTTGAGACTCCACAGGTGGACTGTGTAGACTGGAGACTCCACAGGTGGACTGTGTAGACTGGAGACTCCACAGGTGGACTGAGGATACTGGAGACTCCACAGGTGGACTGATGATACTGGAGGCTCCACAGGTGGACTGAGGAGACTTAAAGACTCCACAGGTGGACTGTGTAGACTTGAGACTCCACAGGTGGACTGATGATACTTGAGACTCCACAGGTGAACTGTGTAGACTGGAGACTCCACAGGTGGACTGAGAAGACTTGAGACTCCACAGGTGGACTGTGTAGACTGGAGACTCCACAGGTGGACTGTGTAGACTTGAGACTCCACAGGTGGACTGATGATACTTGAGACTCCACAGGTGGACTGTGTAGACTGGAGACTCCACAGGTGGACTGATGATACTTGAGACTCCACAGGTGGACTGTGTAGACTGGAGACTCTACAGGTGGACTGTGTAGACTGGAGACTCCACAGGTGGACTGTGTAGACTGGAGACTCCACAGGTGGATTGTGTAGACTGGAGACTCCACAGGTGGACTGTGTAGACTGGAGACTCCACAGTTGGACTGAGGATACTGGAGACTCCACAGGTGGACTGAGGATACTGGAGACTCCACAGGTGGACTGAGGAGACTTAAAGACTCCACAGGTGGACTGTGTAGACTTGAGACTCCACAGGTGGACTGATGATACTTGAGACTCCACAGGTGGACTGTGTAGACTGGAGACGTCACAGGTGGACTGAGGAGACTTGAGACTCCACAGGTGGATTGTGTAGACTGGAGACTCCACAGGTGGACGGAGGAGACTTGAGACTCCACAGGTGGAATGTGTAGACTGTAGACTCCACAGGTGGACTGTGTAGACTGGAGACTCCACAGGTGGACTGAGGAGACTTGAGACTCCACAGGTGGACTGTGTAGACTTGAGACTCCACAGGTGGACTGTATAGACTGGAGACTCCACAGGTGGACTGTGTAGACTTGAGACTCCACAGGTGGACTGAGGAGACTTAAAGACTCAACAGGTGGATTGTGTAGACTTGAGACTCCACAGGTGGACTGAGGAGACTTGAGACGCTACAGGTGGACTGATGATACTTGAGACTCCACAGGTGGACTGTGTAGACTGGAGACTCCACAGGTGGACTGTATAGACTGGAGACTCCACAGGTGGACTGTGTAGACTTGAGACTCCACAGGTGGACTGAGGAGACTTAAAGACTCCACAGGTGGATTGTGTAGACTGGAGACTCCACAGGTGGACTGTGGAGACTTGAGACTCCACAGATGGACTGTGGAGACTTGAGACTCCATAGGTGGACTGAGGAGACTTGAAACTCCACAGGTGGACTGATGATACTTGAGACTCCACAGGTGGACTGTGTAGACTGGAGACTCCACAGGTGGACTGATGATACTTGCGACTCCACAGGTGGACTGTGTAGACTGGAGACTCCACAGGTGGACTGTGTAGACTGGAGACTCCACAGGTGAACTGAGGAGACTTGAGACTCCACAGGTGGACTGATGATACTAGAGACTCCACAGGTGGACTGTGTAGACTGGAGACTCCACAGGTGGACTGTGTAGACTTGAGACTCCACAGGTGGACTGATGATACTTGAGACTCCACAGGTGGATTGTGTAGACTTGAGACTCCACAGGTGAACTGAGGAGACTTGAGACTCCACAGGTGGACTGAGGAGACTTGAGACTCCACAGGTGGACTGTGTAGACTGGAGACTCCACAGGTGGACTGTGTAGACTGGAGACGCCACAGGTGGACTGTGTAGACTGGAGACTCCACAGGTGGACTGTGTAGACTGGAGACTCCACAGGTGGACTGTGTAGACTGGAGACTCCACAGGTGGACTGAGGAGACTGGAGACTCCACAGATGGACTGTATAGACTGGAGACTCCACAGGTGGACTGTGTAGACTTGAGACTCCACAGGTGGACTGAGGAGACTTAAAGACTCCACAGGTGGATTGTGTAGACTTGAGACTCCACAGGTGGACTGTGGAGACTTGAGACTCCACAGATGGACTGTGGAGACTTGAGACTCCACAGGTGGACTGAGGAGACTTGAGACTACACAGGTGGACTGATGATACTTGAGACTCCACAGGTGGACTGTGTAGACTGGAGACTCCACAGGTGGACTGATGATACTTGAGACTCCACAGGTGGACTGATGATACTTGAGACTCCACAGGTGGACTGTGTAGACTGGAGACTCCACAGGTGGACTGT
>JAXIVJ010002346.1:60000-105000 GCA_036785665.1 Chirona hameri
CCGCGGAGCAGCGCACGCAGTGAGAACGGCGTGACGGGCGCCGGACAGACGCCAGTTGAAACAGAACGGCAGCAAAGTGGCCACACAGGTGCGACAGGCAGTCTAGGTGATGAAGGAGGGCCGAATGCCGCTTCACAATGTGATAAACCATAGACGCCTCCATTTCACTTGCCCGGATATTTCTATCGTGTGGTGCTTCCTTACATATTTGACAACTCGAACCACAATCTATATTACTGTGAAGTACAAGTACGAATAGTTACGCGACTGCAGTAGTGGCTGTATTTGACATGCAAATGGTTTGAAATCAATACAAAGTCAACAACACAAAGTGTTGCCGATTTGTCACCTCAGACAAGGGTAATCATACCGCACTGATCTGCTGTAGAATGGCCAAACCACTATTGCGGTTCCATCGGAATCAAACTGTTTTGAGATGCACCAATGCGCGGTAGTTGTACTATTTGGATGACAGTGCCAAGTCATCGTCATAGCATCATAATTCCTACCATAGTCGATTAACGCGGCCATATTATATTTCACATTTACTGTTGCAATAACTGGGACATTCCACGACATTTCGACAAGTCGAAATAACCCTCATCTCTCACTTTTTGTTCAAAATTGGTCTATAGAATTATCTTGGGTTTTTAATTCAGCTGTGGCAATATTAGCTCGATCTGACCTCATGTTTTCCAGTTATAGCCTCGGGCATTTTTGGCAGGGTCACGCTGCAGAGGTATTTTTTAGGCCGAAATAGTGCATTTGACATAACCAAATGTCAAAAAGACTTATATGGCTGAATTTGCAATGCAACGGAGATTATATTTCTGGGCTTCGTTGTGTGACCTTGAATGACCTTGATCCCGTGACCTCGTGACTTTTTTCGTTGACCTCGTATGACTCCGGGTACACCTCTTTCAATTTTTGACTTCGAAACATCGCCTAACAACGCAACAAATAAAAAGGTGCGTTTGTCCTCTAATTTCCATATTTTCCGTCGATATAAGAGTGTTTTCGAATTACACACAAGGGGAGGAGTAACGGGCGAATATCTGCGAACCTATGGGACCGATTTGGGTGAGGTTTTCGCCATTCGATCCGGCGAGGTCCAAGACAGGGCCATTTTAGTTTTGTCCACTTTGGTCTAATCTAAGTGGACCAAATTGGACCAAACCCGCCACAAATTGGACCAAAACCGCAGACGTCATACTCCGAACCTATGAGACTGATTTGGGCGGAGTCTTCACCATTCGATCCGGCGTGGTCTAAAACGGTGCCATATTGAGTTTTGTCCACTTTGGTCTAATCTAAGTGGACCAAATTGGACAAAAACCGCAACAAATCGTTGCCGACGTCATACTCCAAAACTATTGGCCCGATTTGGGCGTGGTCTTCGCCATTTGATCCGGCGTGGTCTAAGGCGGTGCATTCTTGAGTTTTATCCATTTTGGTCTAATCTAAGTGGACCAAATTGTACCAAAACCGCCCAAAATCGTTTCCGACATCATACTACAAAACTATGGGACCGATTTGGGCGGGGTTTTCACCATTCGATCCGGCGTGGTCCAAAACGGCGCCGTTTTGAGTTTGAGTAATTTGGGTTTAATCTAAGTGGACCAAATTGGACCAAACCCGCCAAAAACTGCAGACGTCATACTCCGAACCTATGGGGCTTATTTGGGCGGGGTCTAAAACGGTCGATCCGGCGTGGTCTAAAACGGTGCCGTTTTGAGTTGTACCCACTTTGGTTCAGTCGAAGTGGACCAAATTGGACCAAAACCGCCCAAAATCGTTGCCGACGTCATGCTCCGAACCTATGGGACCGATTTTGGGCGGGGTCTTCACCTTTCGATCCGTTTTGGACCACGCCGGATGGCAGCGTGGTGTTGCTCGTCGCCCTGACAATGTGTATACCAAAAATCGGGTCTCTAGCTGCAATGGTAGCTGAGATATCCATCCGTTACCCCTCCCCTTGGGGGTAATAAGACGCACGCATATTGGCGAAAAATATGAAAATTAGAGGAAAAACGCACTTTTTTGCGTTCTTAGGCAATATATTGAAAAGTATTTTTCGATGTGAAAAATTGAAATCAGAGGTGTACCCGGGGTGACACGAGGTCAACGAAAAAATGTCACGAGGTCACGGTTTCAAGGTCATTCAAGGCCACGCAAAAATCCCAGAAATAGAATCTCTGTTTCATTGCGAATTCAGCCATATCATTATTTTGTATATTTAGTTAAGTCAAATGCGTTATTTTGGCCTCCAAAAATACCTCTGCAGCGTGGCATTGCCAAAATTCCCGAGGGTATAACACAAAAACCTGAGGTCAGATCGAGCTAATATTGCCACAGCTGAATTCAAGACCCAAGATAACCCTATACACCAATTTTGAACAAAAGTGAGAGATGAGGGTTAAAATTTGGGCAAAAAATTGTCGAAATCTGGAATGACATTACATAATGATACTTTATATTAACCGTACGGTAGGATATCATTTCACCAACACATTAACAGGCACAAGACAATACAAATGCACACAATAACTGCAGTCGGATAAAGACACTGATACGTGTACTACGTATGGAAGACGCTAACAATGTATCAGTAATATTGTACAAACTATAAAATAATACCCTAACAACATTGCGACGTTCCTAAGAGCAGAGCTCCCGCCGATCGTTGCCAAACCCCACCGCCTCAGGCGGGTTATTCCTAACCCCACAGGCTCAGGCGGGTTATTCCTAACCCCACAGGCTCAGACGGGTTATTCCTAACCCCACAGGCTCAGACGGGTTATTCCTAACCCCACAGGCTCAGGCGGGTTATTCCTAACCCCACAGGCTCAGGCGGGTTATTCCTAACCCCACAGGCTCAGACGGGTTATTCATAACCCCACAGGCTCAGACGGGTTATTCCTAACCCCACAGGCTCAGGCGGGTTATTCCTAACCCCACAGGCTCAGGCGGGTTATTCCTAACCCCACATGCTCAGACGGGTTATTCCTAACCCCACAGGCTCAGGCGGGTTATTCCTAACCCCACAGGCTCAGACGGGTTATTCCTAACCCCACAGGCTCAGACGGGTTATTCCTAACCCCACAGGCTCAGGCGGGTTATTCCTAACCCCACAGGCTCAGGCGGGTTATTCCTAACCCCACAGGCTCAGGCGGGTTATTCCTAACCCCACAGGCTCAGGCGGGTTATTCCTAACCCCACATGCTCAGGCGGGTTATTCCTAACCCCACAGGCTCAGGCGGGTTATTCCTAACCCCACAGGCTCAGGTGGGTTATTCCTAACCCCACAGGCTCAGACGGGTTATTCCTAACCCCACAGGCTCAGGCGGGTTATTCCTAACCCCACAGGCTCAGGCGGGTTATTCCTAACCCCACAGGCTCAGGCGGGTTATTCCTAACCCCACAGGCTCAGGCGGGTTATTCCTAACCCCACAGGCTCAGGCGGGTTATTCCTAACCCCACAGGCTCAGGCGGGGTATTCCTAACCCCACAGGCTCAGGTGGGTTATTCCTAACCCCACAGGCTCAGACGGGTTATTCCTAACCCCACAGGCTCAGGCGGGTTATTCCTAACCCCACAGGCTCAGACGGGTTATTCCTAACCCCACAGGCTCAGGCGGGTTATTCCTAACCCCACAGGCTCAGGCGGGTTATTCCTAACCCCACCGCCTCAGGCGGGTTATTCCTAACCCCACAGGCTCAGACGGGTTATTCCTAACCCCACAGGCTCAGGCGGGTTATTCCTAACCCCACAGGCTCAGGTGGGTTATTCCTAACCCCACAGGCTCAGACGGGTTATTCCTAACCCCACAGGCTCAGGCGGGTTATTCCTAACCCCACCGCCTCAGGCAGGTTATTCCTAACCCCACAGGCTCAGACGGGTTATTCCTAACCCCACAGGCTCAGGCGGGTTATTCCTAACCCCACAGGCTCAGGTGGGTTATTCCTAACCCCACCGCCTCAGGCGGGTTATTCCTAACCCCACAGGCTCAGGCGGGTTATTCCTAACCCCACAGGCTCAGGCGGGTATCACTGTCCGCACGGTTCGGACAAGCAGTACAAGTATAGTGTGTTGCGTGTTGCTGAAGATGGGGCGGCGCGGCCTGCTGTCTCTCCGTCTGTACCGGTGACCTGGTCCGGTGAGGGAGGCAGCTCTACAGGTGCGACCCGCTCACAGCTCGTCGTGGAGCGGCATGCAGAGCGGGTGCTGCCGGTGCGGCCCGGCGCTCTGCAGCACCCCGTGTGGACTGCAGACCCACGGGTCATCGGTGCGCCACTGCCAGGCCTCCAGCCGGGACCGCAGCCGCGCCAACGTCCTCTGAGTAACAGGAAGAGAAGGGGCACCGGCCGTCAGACTCATAGACCAACCCGCACCCACAGTCTGACCAACCCGCACCCACAGTCTGACCAACTCACACTCACAGTCTGACCAACTCATACGCAGTCAGACTAACTGACACCCACAGTCTGACCAACTCACACACACACAGTCAGACCAACTCACCCACATTCTGACCAACTCACACTCACAGTCTGGCCAACTCACCCACACAGTCTGACCAACTCACACTCACAGTCTGGCCAACTCACACCCAGTCAGACTAACTCACACCCACAGTCTGACCAACTCACACACACAGTCTGACCAACTCACACACACAGTCTGCCAACTCACACTCATAGTCTGGCCAACTCACCCACACAGTCTGACCAACTCACACTCACAGTCTGACCAACTCACACCCACAGTCTGACCAACTCACACCCACAGTCAGACCAACTCACCCACAGTCTGACCAACTCACACCCACAGTCTGACCAACTCACACGCAGTCAGACTAACTCACACACACAGTCTGACCAACTCACACCCACAGTCAGACCAACTCACCCACAGTCTGACCATCTCACACTCACAGTCTGGCCAACTCACCCACACAGTCTGACCAACTCACACTCACAGTCTGGCCAACTCACACCCACAGTCTGACCAACTCACACCCACAGTCAGACCAACTCACACTCACAGTCTGACCAATTCACACCCAGTCAGACTAACTCACACCCACAGTCTGACCTACTCACAACCACAGTCTGACCAACTCACACCCACAGTCTCACCAACTCACACCCACAGTCTGACCAACTCACACCCACAGTCTGACCAACTCACACGCAGTTAGACTAACTCACACCCACAGTCTGACCAACTCACATCCACAGTCTGACCAACTCACACCCACAGTCTGACCAACTTACACGCAGTCAGACTAACTCACACCCACACAGTCTGACCAACTCACACCCACAGTCTGACCAACTCACACTCACAGTCTGGCCAACTCACCCACACAGTCTGACTAACTCACACCCACAGTCTGACCAACTCACACTCACAGTCTGGCCAACTCACACCCACAGTCTGACCAACTCACACTCACAGTCTGACCAACTCACCCAGTCTGGCCAACTCACCCACAGTCTGACCAACTCGCCCACAGTCTGACCAACTCACACCCACAGTCTGACCAACTCACACCCACAGTCTGAACAACTCACACCCACAGTCTGACCAACTCACACCCACAGTATGACCAACTCACCCACAGTCTGACCAACTCGTCCACAGTCTGACCAACGCACACTCACAGTCTGACCAACTCACCCAGTCTGGCCAACTCACCCACAGTCTGACCAACTCGCCCACAGTCTGACCAACTCACACACACAGTCTGACCAACTCACACACACATTTTAAAATTCAGTACCGAAGTTTCGATTGGATGGATTTCCGAGATCAGGACCAAAGCTAAGCGAAGCTGGATGCGCGGGCCGGCCTGACCCCACCATTGACCCCACCTTGCCAGGGTGGGTCAGATATGTAGCCCACGGGCGGACCGGACGGCCCCCGGTCTCACACAGACCTGGTAGGCTGGCTTGTCTGCCAGGTTGAGCAGCTCGCGCGGGTCCCGTTTCAGGTCGTACAGCTCCCACTCTGGCCGGTGGTAGTAGCTGTGCAGAGTCTTATACCACGGCAGCGGCGCTCCAGACACTGTCCGATTCAGAAGGTCCTGTCCGACGCGCACAACACAGGCGACATCACCAAGCAGACCACATCCCTGAACATGTTACACCAGCCACAGATAAAATCGGACTTGCGCACACTGGGTGGTAAATGGAAAAGCAGTCGTCATTCGATTATTCGATTAGGTGTGGTATCATTCCTGTCATTCATTGTTAGTTGTATCTAAGCCAGCGAGATCAAACAAAAGCCGAGGTTGGATATCGAGAAGGTATATTTGGAATGAAAATTCATCTACATGAGACAGACTCATACATTTGACTATCATTTAATATCAGTCCTCATGACATTGCTACATCTGTAAAATCAGTAAATATCTCCTCTTGGTCTGGTCTCCTGCATACTATTGTCTCCCGAAACCCTTGAACTAACCAATACAAAATATAGATTATAGATGCGATCCAATAAGCAGCTAGTATCCAACAGAGCATTAGAGAGGAACGTTAAGCTATGTGACCTGACCCGGCAGATCGCAGCAGACCTGGAAAGTGGGCGACATGTAGAAGTCCTGGTCGATCGGGAACGGCAGGCGGTAATTGATGTTGTGGATCAGCTTGTAGCGCGTGCCTCGCACCACCCGCATCGGGTAGTTCATGGTGACCTCGTGGAACACCTGACTGGCGAATACGCTCCTGCTCACGACGTGCTCTGAAAACAGACCGGCGAGCATACATACAAACCGTGCACAACAAAATCGGAACACCAACGAAACAAATAGCAAACTCTGTAAGCAAACTGAGAAGTGCAACTATTACGGATTCTTTAAGCCTGCCTTACTCACAACCCCAGGTTCCATGACTAGACTGGGCTACAGTAGAGCACAAGGAAAGAAAGCATACATAAACTGTTTACGTGTTGCGTATAAAATGGTTTTATCATGCAACTGAGAGACCGTTTCCTATTCAGCACGTGTTACACAGATTTTGCCAATAAATGCATGTGTTTATGGATCGTAATACTGAAGCCAATGGGCAAAAAACCACCGGAAGTGATAATAGACTCTACGCATAGGCGTAGGAGCAGGGGCAGGGGGGGGGGGGGGGCAGCCGCCCCCCTCCCCCAACATTTTGAATTTTAACATTACGCCTATGGGCATTGCATGGAATGAATCGGCTTCAGAATGCCTCCTGCCCCCCCTCCCCCCCCCCCCCCCCAACTTGAACATAGTTCCTACTCCCTGACTCTACAGGATCCAGCAACACTTTTGTTATTGGATCATACCATATTTGGTCATGAATTATTGGATCGGGCGAACAGTTGCATGATAAAATATTTAATGAACTCGCGCCTGAAAGATTTCTTATTGAACTCGCATTCGGCTCGTCCAATAGCTTTTTGTTTGCAGGCACTCGTCCATTAAAGTATAATGTATGGCGCAACAATGACTCATAATGATCTCATAGTACTGTTAAGAGCATTTACCATTCATAGCATTGTGAATTCACGACGTCGTCCTACCTTCATATTTTTTTGTTTGTATTCACGTGTTCACAGAAATGGTCCTAATAAGTCGGGTCACGTCCGGATGGAACGTGAATATGAGCCAACTCGTGGCTGAGTTCTGCTTACGTCCACGTCTGCACAGAACTCTGGACGAGCCAACTTTCAGCCAGTCTCCATACACGTCCCAGTGTTTTTATCACACCACCATCGAGCTGGGAAGTTTGTACTTTGGCGGGAGACAGGGGACGGGTGTCTGATTGTATATCCGCCGCCAGCGACTCAACACAGCCGGTGTGCGCCAGATTCAATAACGCCATCTCGGTCACAACTTCAGACGGCGCCAGTTGTGAGACAGCGCACCACTCGGACCACTGGCGCCGGGAACACCCCGGGTCGACTGAGTTGGCCGGGTGATGGGGGCCGGCGGCAGATCTAATCGCTTACATTACGGTGATCGCTTACATTACACATTACATTACGGTGATCGCTTACATTACACATTACATTACGGTGATTGAAGAATGTCGGACAACCGGCACTGACGACAACCAGCAGTACCCCTGTCAGTCAGCAGCAGTACCCCTGTAGGCCAGCAGCAGTACCTCTGTCAGTCAGCAGCAGTACCCCTGTCAGTCAGCAGCAGTACCCCTGTCAGTCAGCAGCAGTACCCCTGTCGGCCAGCAGCAGTACCCCTGTCAGTCAGCAGCAGTACCCCTGTCGGCCAGCAGCAGTACCTCTGCCAGTCAGCAGCAGTACCCCTGTCAGTCAGCAGCAGTACCCCTGTCAGTCAGCAGCAGTACCCCTGTCAGTCAGCAGCAGTACCCCTGTCAGTCAGCAGCAGTACCCCTGTCATTCAGCAGCAGTACCCCTGTCGGCCAGCAGCAGTACCCCTGTCAGTCAGCAGCAGTACCTATGTCAGTCAGCAGCAGTACCCCTGTCAGTCAGCAGCAGTACCACTGTCAGTCAGCAGCAGTACCTCTGTCAGTCAGCAGCAGTACCCCTGTCAGTCAGCAGCAGTACCCTGTCGGTCAGCAGCAGTACCCCTGTCAGTCAGCAGCAGTACCCCTGTCAGTCAGCAGCAGTACCCCTGTCAGTCAGCAGCAGTACCCCTGTAGGCCAGCAGCAGTACCCCTGTCAGTCAGCAGCAGTACCCCTGTCAGTCAGCAGCAGTACCCCTGTCGGCCAGCAGCAGTACCCCTGTCAGTCAACAGCAGTACCCCTGTCAGTCAGCAGCAGTACCCCTGTCGGCCAGCAGCAGTACCCCTGTCAGTCAACAGCAGTACCTCTGTCAGTCAACAGCAGTACCCCTGTAGGCCAGCAGCAGTACCCCTGTCAGTCAGCAGCAGTACCCCTGTCAGTCAGCAGCAGTATCCCTGTCAGTCAGCAGCAGTACCCCTGTCAGTCAGCAGCAGTACCCCTGTATGCCAGCAGCAGTACCCCTGTCAGTCAGCAGCAGTACCCCTGTCAGTCAGCAGCAGTACCCCTGTCAGTCAGCAGCAGTACCCCTGTCAGTCAGCAGCAGTACCCCTGTAGGCCAGCAGCAGTACCTCTGTCAGTCAGCAGCAGTACCCCTGTCGGCCAGCAGCAGTACCCCTGCCAGTCAGCAGCAGTACCCCTGCCAGTCAGCAGCAGTACCCCTGTCAGTCAGCAACAGTACCCCTGTCGGCCAGCAGCAGTACCCCTGTCGGTCAGCAGCAGTACCCCTGTCAGTCAGCAGCAGTACCCCTGTCAGTCAGCAGCAGTACCCCTGTCAGTCAGCAGCAGTACCTCTGTCAGTCAGCAGCAGTACCCCTGTCAGTCAGCAGCAGTACCCCTGTCAGTCAGCAGCAGTATCCCTGTCAGTCAGCAGCAGTACCCCTGTCAGTCAGCAGCAGTACCCCTGTCAGTCAGCAGCAGTATCCCTGTCAGTCAGCAGCAGTACCTCTGCCAGTCAGCAGCAGTGCCCCTGTCAGTCAGCAGCAGTACCCCTGTCAGTCAGCAGCAGTACCCCTGTCAGTCAGCAGCAGTACCCCTGTAGGCCAGCAGCAGTACCCCTGTCAGTCAGCAGCAGTACCCCTGTCGGTCAGCAGCAGTACCCCTGTCGGCCAGCAGCAGTACCTCTGTCAGTCAGCAGCAGTACCTCTGTCAGTCAGCAGCAGTACTCCTGTCGGCCAGCAGCAGTACCCGTCAGTCAGCAGCAGTACCCCTGTCAGTCAGCAGCAGTACCCCTGTCAGTCAGCAGCAGTACCCCTGTAGGCCAGCAGCAGTACCCCTGTCAGTCAGCAGCAGTACCCCTGTCAGTCAGCAGCAGTACCCCTGTCGGCCAGCAGCAGTACCCCTGTCAGTCAACAGCAGTACCCCTGTCAGTCAGCAGCAGTACCCCTGTCGGCCAGCAGCAGTACCCCTGTCAGTCAACAGCAGTACCTCTGTCAGTCAACAGCAGTACCCCTGTAGGCCAGCAGCAGTACCCCTGTCAGTCAGCAGCAGTACCCCTGTCAGTCAGCAGCAGTATCCCTGTCAGTCAGCAGCAGTACCCCTGTCAGTCAGCAGCAGTACCCCTGTATGCCAGCAGCAGTACCCCTGTAGGCCAGCAGCAGTACCCCTGTAAGTCAGCAGCAGTACCCCTGTCAGTCAGCAGCAGTACCCCTGTCAGTCAGCAGCAGTACCCCTGTCAGTCAGCAGCAGTACCTCTGTCAGTCAGCAGCAGTACCCCTGTCGGCCAGCAGCAGTACCCCTGTCAGTCAGCAGCAGTACCCCTGTCAGTCAGCAGCAGTACCTCTGTCAGTCAGCAGCAGTACCCCTGTCGGCCAGCAGCAGTACCCCTGTCAGTCAGCAGCAGTACCTCTGTCAGTCAGCACAGCAGCCATACCTTTGTCGGCCAGAAGTCCTACCTTTGTCGGTCAGCAGCACCACATCAGCCGTACCTTTGTCGGCCAGCAGCACCACATCAGCCGTACCTTTGTCGGCGAGCGTCAGCAGGCTGCGGCCGGTCAGCTGGACGGCCGCCGTCCGGTTGTTGAGGTGGTAGTGGGGGTAGCTGACGCTGAGCCAGTCCAGCGCCGTGGGCACCAGGTCCAGCAGAGAGACAGGCGTGCCCTGACGGCACCCGGCGCGGCCACCGCCGCCGCCCGGCACCGACAACAGCAGCGGCTCAGACAGCCCTGCGAACACACAGCATATATACAGACAGGCCAAAGCACGCAGCACACATACATGGTAACACATAGCACACAGCACACAACCCTGGATACACAGCACACATGCACAGCCCCGAACACGCAGCACACATACACAGCCCTGGTAACACATAGCACACAGCACACAACCCTGGATACACAGCACACATGCACAGCCCCGAGCACGCAGCACACAGCCCTGGTAACACATAGCGCACAGCACACAACCCTGGATAAACAGCACACAACCCTGGATACACAGCACACAGCCAAAAGAACACAGCGGCTCCAACAGCCCTGAACAGCAGCACAGATAGGAAGACAGCCATGCATACACGCACACCACACATATACACACGCATAACACATACACAACAGTAAACGAACACAAACAGACCCGTTGAAAGACGAGAAGGAAAATCAAAATTATTAAAACATGTTTAACTTTGCTCCTAAAACAACACACAAGTGAAGCAACGATTTCTTGCGTAAAACAAACAAACAAAAACTGAAACCCGTTGGGTGGCCGGACATTTTTGTTTTGTAGTGGCAACACACCCGACTCCTTTAGGCCGCCATCGATGTCAATGGCGATTACATGAGTATGCATGGCGCGCGCCACCTGTCGCGGCTGGCTTTACAGAAGTAGCAGCATCATCCGCGACTCACCGGGCTCTTAGAAGCCGGTGTGGAGTTACCTGGTTCGTAGAGGTTGGTGAGGGGCTCACCCGATTGGTAGAGGTTGGAGTGGAGCTCATTCGGCTTGTAGGGGTTGGTGTGGGGCTCACTCGGTTTGTAGAGCTTGGAGTGGGGCTCACCGGGTTTATAGAGGACTGCTTAAACGCCTCACCGGGTTGGTAGAGTTAGTGTTTGGCTTACCGGGTTGGTAGAGGTTAGTGTTTGGCTTACCGGGTTGGTAGAGGTTAGTGTTTGGCTTACCGGGTTCGTAGAGGTTAGTGTTTGGCTTACCGGGTTGGTAGAAGTTAGTGTTTGGCTTACCGGGTTGGTAGAGGTTAGTGTTTGGCTTACCGGGTTGGTAGAGGTTAGTGTTTGTCTTACCGGGTTGGTAGAGGTTAGTGTTTGGCTTACCGGGTTGGTAGAGGTTAGTGTTTGTCTTACCGGGTTGGTAGAGGTTAGTGTTTGGCTTACCGGGTTCGTAGAGGTTGGTACGTCCGGCGGGGAAGGGAGCGCCGTTGTCGGACGTGTAGACCACCAGGGTGCTGTCGGCGACACCGAACCTCGCCAGCTCGGCTAGTATCAGGCCGACACCTGCAACAAATACACATACAGACAAATTGGTTGAGTCGTGATTCGAACCCAGGATTTTCGTGTCGTGATATTTAGACATGACGCAGATGCTCTCGAAAATTACAATCAAAGCCAGGACTGGTTTATACGCGTCAACAGGCACACATCAAATACACTTTGGATCATTACATGGGAAACCTGAGTACTTATGTTCAATAACGAGCTGGAAACATCACCGCAACAGTTGGTGCGTGAGACGGTCGGCAGTGGCCAGTACGACATACCCTGGTCCAGCCTCGATATGGTAGTGTACTGAGCGGCAATGTCCGCCCGCGCCGCCGGTGTGTCCTGCACGTTATAGGGCACCTCCACCGAGTCTGGACTGTAATGGACGCAGGGAGACGCCATGTTATACACCTCCACCGAGTCTGGACTGTAATGGACGCAGGGAGACGCCATGTTATACACCTCCACCGAGTCTGGACTGTAATGGACGCAGGGAGACGCCATGTTATACACCTCCACCGAGTCTGGACTGTAATGGACGCAGGGAGACGCCATGTTATACACCTCCACCGAGTCTGGACTGTAATGGACGCAGGGATACGCCATGTTATACACCTCCACCAAGTCTGGACTGTAATGGACGCAGGGAGACGCCATGTTATACACCTCCACCAAGTCTGGACTGTAATGGACGCAGGGAGACGCCATGTTATACACCTCCACCGAGTCTGGACTGTAATGGACGCAGGGAGACGCCATGTTATACACCTCCACCGAGTCTGGACTGTAATGGACGCAGGGAGACGCCATGTTATACACCTCCACCGAGTCTGGACTGTAATGGACGCAGGGAGACGCCATGTTATACACCTCCACCGAGTCTGGACTGTAATGGACGCAGGGAGACGCCATGTTATACACCTCCACCGAGTCTGGACTGTAATGGACGCAGGGAGACGCCATGTTATACACCTCCACCGAGTCTGGAATGTAATGGACGCAGGGAGACGCCATGTTATACTCCTCCACCGAGTCTGGACTGTAATGGACGCAGGGAGACGCCATGTTATACACCTCCACCGAGTCTGGACTGTAAAGGACGCAGGCACGCCATGTTATACACCTCCACCGAGTCTGGACTGTAATGGACGCAGGGAGACGCCATGATATACACCTCCACGGAGTCTGGACTGTAATGGACGCAGGGAGACGCCATGTTATACACCTCCACCGAGTCTGGACTGTAATGGACGCAGGGAGACGCCATGTTATACACCTACACCGAGCCTGGACTGTAATGGACGCAGGGAGACGCCATGTTATACACCTACACCGAGCCTGGACTGTAATGGACGCAGTGAGACGCCATGTAATACACCTCCACCGAGTCTGGACTGTAATGGACGCAGGGAGACGCCATGTAATACACCTCCACCGAGTCTGGACTGTAATGGACGCAGGGAGACGCCATGTAATACACCTCCACCGAGTCTGGACTGTAATGGACGAAGGCAGACGCCATGTTATACTCCTCCACCGAGTCTGGACTGTAATGGACGCAGGGAGACGCCATGTTATACACCTCCACCGAGTCTGGACTGTAATGGACGCAGGGAGACGCCATGTTATACACCTCCACCGAGTCTGGACTGTAATAAACGCAGGGAGACGCCATGTTATACACCTCCACCGAGCCTGGACTGTAATGGACGCAGGGAGACGCCATGTTATACACCTCCACCGAGTCTGGACTGTAATGGACGCAAGGAGACGCCATGTTATACACCTCCACCGAGCCTGGACTGTAATGGACGCAGGGAGACGCCATGTTATACACCTCCACCGAGTCTAGACTGTAATGGACGCAGGGAGACGCCATGTTATACACCTCCACCGAGTCTGGACTGTAATGGACGCAGGGAGACGCCATGTTATACACCTCCACCGAGCCTGGACTGTAATGGACGCAGGGAGACGCCATGTTATACACCTCCACCGAGTCTGGACTGCAATGGACGCAGGGAGACGCCATGTTATACACCTCCACCGAGTCTGGACTGTAATGGACGCAGGGAGACGCCATGTTATACACCTCCACCGAGTCTGGACTGTAATGGACGCAGGCACGCCATGTTATACACCTCCACCGAGTCTGGACTGTAAAGGACACAGGGAGACGCCATGTTATACACCTCCACCGAGTCTGGACTGTAATGGACGCAGGGAGACGCCATGGTATACACCTCCACCGAGTCTGGACTGTAATGGACACAGGGAGACGGCATGTTATACACCTCCACCGAGTCTGGACTGTAATGGACGCAGGGAGACGCCATGTTATACACCTCCACCGAGTCTGGACTGTAATGGACGCAGGGAGACGCCATGTTATACACCTCCACCGAGTCTGGACTGTAAAGGACGCAGGCACGCCATGTTATACACCTCCACCGAGTCTGGACTGTAAAGGACGCAGGCACGCCATGTTATACACCTCCACCGAGTCTGGACTGTAATGGACGCAGGGAGACGCCATGTTATACACCTCCACCGAGCCTGGACTGTAATGGACGCAGTGAGACGCCATGTAAAACACCTCCACCGAGTCTGGACTGTAATGGACGCAGGGAGACGCCATGTAATACACCTCCACCGAGTCTGGACTGTAATGGACGCAAGGAGACGCCATGTAATACACCTCCACCGAGTCTGGACTGTAATGGACGCAGGGAGACGCCATGTTATACTCCTCCACCGAGTCTGGACTGTAATGGACGCAGAGAGACGCCATGTTATACACCTCCACCGAGTCTGGACTGCAATGGACGCAGGGAGACGCCATGTTATACACCTCAACCGAGTCTGGACTGTGATGGACGCAGGGAGACGCCATGTTATACACCTCCACCAAGCCTGGACTGTAATGGACGCAGGGAGACGCCATGTTATACACCTCCACCGAGTCTGGACTGTAATGGACGCAAGGAGACGCCATGTTATACACCTCCACCGAGCCTGGACTGTAATGGACGCAGGGAGACGCCATGTTATACACCTCCACCGAGTCTAGACTGTAATGGACGCAGGGAGACGCCATGTTATACACCTCCACCGAGTCTGGACTGCAATGGACGCAGGGAGACGCCATGTTATACACCTCCACCGAGTCTGGACTGTAATGGACGCAGGGAGACGCCATGTTATACACCTCCACCGAGTCTGGACTGTAATGGACGCAGGCACGCCATGTTATACACCTCCACCGAGTCTGGACTGTAATGGACACAGGGAGACGCCATGTTATACACCTCCACCGAGTCTGGACTGTAATGGACGCAGGGAGACGCCATGTTATACACCTCCACCGAGTCTGGACTGTATTGGACACAGGGAGACGCCATGTTATACACCTCCACCGAGTCTGGACTGTAATGGACGCAGGCACGCCATGTTATACACCTCCACCGAGTCTGGACTGTAATGGACACAGGGAGACGCCATGTTATACACCTCCACCGAGTCTGGACTGCAATGGACGCAGGGAGACGCCATGTTATACACCTCCACCGAGTCTGGACTGTAATGGACGCAGGGAGGACGCCATGTTATACACCTCCACCGAGCCTGGACTGTAATGGACTCAGGGAGACGCCATGTTATACACCTCCACCGAGTCTGGACTGTAATGGACGCAGGGAGACGCCATGTTATACACCTCCACCGAGCCTGGACTGTAATGGACGCAGGGAGACGCCATGTTATACACCTCCACCGAGTCTGGACTGTAATGGACGTAGGCACGCCATGCTATACACCTCCACCGAGCCTGGACTGTAATGGACGCAGGGAGACGCCATGTTATACACTTCCACCGAGCCTGGACTGTAATGGACGCAGGGAGACGCCATGTTATACACCTCCACCGAGTCTGGACTGTAATGGACGCAGGCACGCCATGTTATACACCTCCACCGAGCCTGGACTGTAATGGACGCAGGGAGACGCCATGTTATACACCTCCACCGAGTCTGGACTGTAATGAACGCAGGGAGACGCCATGTTATACACCTCCACCGAGTCTGGACTGTAATGGACGCAGGGAGACGCCATGTTATACACCTCCACCGAGTCTGGACTGTAATGGACGCAGGGAGACGCCATGTTATACTCCTCCACCGAGTCTGGACTGTAATGGACGCAGGGAGACGCCATGTTATACACCTCCACCGAGTCTGGACTGTAATGGACGCAGGCTCGCCATGTTATACACCTCCACCGAGTCTGGACTGTAATGGACGCAGGGAGACGCCATGTTATACACCTCCACCGAGTCTGGACTGTAATGGACGCAGGGAGACGCCATGTTATACACCTCCACCGAGTCTGGACTGTAATGGACGCAGGGAGACGCCATGTTATACACCTCCACCGAGTCTGGACTGCAATGGACGCAGGGAGACGCCATGTTATACGCCTCCACCGAGTCTGGACTGTAATGGACGCAGGGAGACGCCATGTTATACACCTCCACCGAGTCTGGACTGTAATGGACGCAGGCACGCCATGTTATACACCTCCACCGAGTCTGGACTGTAATGGACGCAGGGAGACGCCATGTTATACACCTCCACCGAGTCTGGACTGTAATGGACGCAGGCACGCCATGTTATACACCTCCACCGAGTCCGGACTGTAATGGACGCAGGGAGACGCCATGTTATACACCTCCAGCGAGTCTGGACTGTAATGGACGCAGGCACGCCATGTTATACACCTCCACCGAGTCTGGACTGTAATGGACGCAGGGAGACGCCATGTTATACACCTCCACCGAGTCTGGACTGTAATGGACGCAGGCACGCCATGTTATACACCTCCACCGAGTCTGGACTGCAATGGACGCAGGGAGACGCCATGTTATACACCTCCACCGAGTCTGGACTGTAATGGACGCAGGGAGACGCCATGATATACACCTCCACCGAGTCTGGACTGTAATGGACGCAGGCACGCCATGTTATACACCTCCACCGAGTCTGGACTGTAATGGACGCAGGGAGACGCCATGTTATACACCTCCACCGAGTCTGGACTGTAATGGACACAGGGAGACGCCATGTTATACACCTCCACCGAGTCTGGACTGTAATGGACGCAGGGAGACGCCATGTTATACACCTCCACCGAGTCTGGACTGTAATGGACGCAGGGAGACGCCATGTTATACACCTCCACCGAGTCTGGACTGTAAAGGACGCAGGCACGCCATGTTATACACCTCCACCGAGTCTGGACTGTAAAGGACGCAGGCACGCCATGTTATACACCTCCACCGAGTCTGGACTGTAATGGACGCAGGGAGACGCCATGTTATACACCTCCACCGAGCCTGGACTGTAATGGACGCAGTGAGACGCCATGTAAAACACCTCCACCGAGTCTGGACTGTAATGGACGCAGGGAGACGCCATGTAATACACCTCCACCGAGTCTGGACTGTAATGGACGCAAGGAGACGCCATGTAATACACCTCCACCGAGTCTGGACTGTAATGGACGCAGGGAGACGTCATGTTATACTCCTCCACCGAGTCTGGACTGTAATGGACGCAGAGAGACGCCATGTTATACACCTCCACCGAGTCTGGACTGCAATGGACGCAGGGAGACGCCATGTTATACACCTCCACCGAGTCTGGACTGTAATGGACGCAGGGAGACGCCATGTTATACACCTCCACCAAGCCTGGACTGTAATGGACGCAGGGAGACGCCATGTTATACACCTCCACCGAGTCTGGACTGTAATGGACGCAAGGAGACGCCATGTTATACACCTCCACCGAGCCTGGACTGTAATGGACGCAGGGAGACGCCATGTTATACACCTCCACCGAGTCTAGACTGTAATGGACGCAGGGAGACGCCATGTTATACACCTCCACCGAGTCTGGACTGCAATGGACGCAGGGAGACGCCATGTTATACACCTCCACCGAGTCTGGACTGTAATGGACGCAGGGAGACGCCATGTTATACACCTCCACCGAGTCTGGACTGTAATGGACGCAGGCACGCCATGTTATACACCTCCACCGAGTCTGGACTGTAATGGACACAGGGAGACGCCATGTTATACACCTCCACCGAGTCTGGACTGTAATGGACGCAGGGAGACGCCATGTTATACACCTCCACCGAGTCTGGACTGTAATGGACACAGGGAGACGCCATGTTATACACCTCCACCGAGTCTGGACTGTAATGGACGCAGGCACGCCATGTTATACACCTCCACCGAGTCTGGACTGTAATGGACACAGGGAGACGCCATGTTATACACCTCCACCGAGTCTGGACTGCAATGGACGCAGGGAGACGCCATGTTATACACCTCCACCGAGTCTGGACTGTAATGGACGCAAGGAGACGCCATGTTATACACCTCCACCGAGTCTGGACTGTAATGGACGCAGGCACGCCATGTTATACACCTCCACCGAGTCTGGACTGTAATGGACGCAGGGAGACGCCATGTTATACACCTCCACCGAGTCTGGACTGTAATGGACGCAGGGATACGCCATGTTATACACCTCCACCGAGCCTGGACTGTAATGGACGCAGGCACGCCATGTTATACACCTCCACCGAGTCTGGACTGTAATGGACACAGGGAGACGCCATGTTATACACCTCCACCGAGCCTGGACTGTAATGGACACAGGGAGACGCCATGTTATACACCTCCACCGAGCCTGGACTGTAATGGACGCAGGGAGACGCCATGTTATACACCTCCACCGAGTCTGGACTGTAATGGACGTAGGCACGCCATGTTATACACCTCCACCGAGCCTGGACTGTAATGGACGCAGGGAGACGCCATGTTATACACTTCCACCGAGCCTGGACTGTAATGGACGCAGGGAGACGCCATGTTATACACCTCCACCGAGTCTGGACTGTAATGGACGCAGGCACGCCATGTTATACACCTCCACCGAGCCTGGACTGTAATGGACGCAGGGAGACGCCATGTTATACACCTCCACCGAGTCTGGACTGTAATGAACGCAGGGAGACGCCATGTTATACACCTCCACCGAGTCTGGACTGTAATGGACGCAGGGAGACGCCATGTTATACACCTCCACCGAGTCTGGACTGTAATGGACGCAGGGAGACGCCATGTTATACTCCTCCACCGAGTCTGGACTGTAATGGACGCAGGGAGACGCCATGTTATACACCTCCACCGAGTCTGGACTGTAATGGACGCAGGCTCGCCATGTTATACACCTCCACCGAGTCTGGACTGTAATGGACGCAGGGAGACGCCATGTTATACACCTCCATCGAGTCTGGACTGTAATGGACGCAGGGAGACGCCATGTTATACACCTCCACCGAGTCTGGACTGTAATGGACGCAGGGAGACGCCATGTTATACACCTCCACCGAGTCTGGACTGCAATGGACGCAGGGAGACGCCATGTTATACGCCTCCACCGAGTCTGGACTGTAATGGACGCAGGGAGACGCCATGTTATACACCTCCACCAAGTCTGGACTGTAATGGACGCAGGCACGCCATGTTATACACCTCCACCGAGTCTGGACTGTAATGGACGCAGGGAGACGCCATGTTATACACCTCCACCGAGTCTGGACTGTAATGGACGCAGGCACGCCATGTTATACACCTCCACCGAGTCCGGACTGTAATGGACGCAGGGAGACGCCATGTTATACACCTCCAGCGAGTCTGGACTGTAATGGACGCAGGCACGCCATGTTATACACCTCCACCGAGTCTGGACTGTAATGGACGCAGGGAGACGCCATGTTATACACCTCCACCGAGTCTGGACTGTAATGGACGCAGGCACGCCATGTTATACACCTCCACCGAGTCTGGACTGCAATGGACGCAGGGAGACGCCATGTTATACACCTCCACCGAGTCTGGACTGTAATGGACGCAGGGAGACGCCATGTTATACACCTCCACCGAGTCTGGACTGTAATGGACGCAGGCACGCCATGTTATACACCTCCACCGAGTCTGGACTGTAATGGACGCAGGGAGACGCCATGTTATACACCTCCACCGAGTCTGGACTGTAATGGACACAGGGAGACGCCATGTTATACACCTCCACCGAGTCTGGACTGTAATGGACGCAGGGAGACGCCATGTTATACTCCTCCACCGAGTCTGGACTGTAATGGACGCAAGGAGACGCCATGTTATACACCTCCATCGAGTCTGGACTGTAATGGACGCAGGGAGACGCCATGTTATACACCTCCACCGAGTCTTGACTGTAATGGACGCAGGCACGCCATGTTATACACCTCCACCGAGCCTGGACTGTAATGGACGCAGGGAGACGCCATGTTATACACCTCCACCGAGTCTGGACTGTAATGGACGCAGGGATACGCCATGTTATACACCTCCACCGAGTCTGGACTGTAATGGACGCAGGGAGACGCCATGTTATACACCTCCACCGAGCCTGGACTGTAATGGACGCAGGGAGAAGCCATGTTATACACCTCCACCGAGTCTGGACTGTAATGGACGCAGGGAGACGCCATGTTATACACCTCCACCGAGTCTGGACTGTAATGGACGCAGGGAGACGCCATGTTATACACCTCCACCGAGTCTGGACTGTAATGGACACAGGGAGACGCCATGTTATACACCTCCACCGAGTCTGGACTGTAATGGACACAGGGAGACGCCATGTTATACACCTCCACCGAGCCTGGACTGCAATGGACGCAGGGAGACGCCATGTTATACACCTCCACCGAGTCTGGACTGTAATGGACATAGGGAGACGCCATGTTATACACCTCCACCGAGCCTGGACTGTAATGGACGCAGGCACGCCATGTTATACACCTCCACCGAGTCTGGACTGTAATGGACACAGGGAGACGCCATGTTATACACCTCCACCGAGTCTGGGCTGCAATGGACGCAGGGAGACGCCATGTTATACACCTCCACCGAGTCTGGACTGTAATGGACGCAAGGAGACGCCATGTTATACACCTCCACCGAGTCTAGACTGTAATGGACGCAGGGAGACGCCATGCTATACACCTCCACCGAGTCTAGACTGTAATGGACACAGGGAGACGCCATGTTATACACCTCCACCGAGTCTGGACTGTAATGGACGCAGGGAGACGCCATGTTATACACCTCCACCGAGCCTGGACTGTAATGGACGCAGGGAGACGCCATGTTATACACCTCCACCGAGTCTGGACTGTATTGGACACAGGGAGACGCCATGTTATACACCTCCACCGAGTCTGGACTGCAATGGACGCAGGGAGACGCCATGTTATACACCTCCACCGAGTCTGGACTGTAATGGACACAGGGAGACGCCATGTTATACACCTCCACCGAGCCTGGACTGTAATGGACGCAGGCACGCCATGTTATACACCTCCACCGAGTCTGGACTGTAATGGACACAGGGAGACGCCATGTTATACACCTCCACCGAGTCTGGACTGTATTGGACATAGGGAGACGCCATGTTATACACCTCCACCGAGCCTGTACTGTAATGGACGCAGGGAGACGCCATGTTATACACCTCCACCGAGTCTGGACTGTAATGGACGCAGGGATACGCCATGTTATACACCTCCACCGAGTCTGGACTGTAATGGACGCAGGGAGACGCCATGTTATACACCTCCACCGAGTCTGGACTGTAATGGACACAGGGAGACGCCATGTTATACACCTCCACCGAGTCTGGACTGTAATGGACACAGGGAGACGCCATGTTATACACCTCCACCGAGTCTGGACTGTAATGGACGCAGGGAGACGCCATGTTATACACCTCCACCGAGCCTGGACTGTAATGGACGCAGGGAGACGCCATGTTATACTCCTCCACCGAGTCTGAACTGTAATGGACGCAGGGAGACGCCATGTTATACTCCTCCACCGAGTCTGGACTGTAATGGACGCAGGGAGACGCCATGTTATACACCTCCACCGAGTCTGGACTGTAATGGACGCAGGCACGCCATGTTATACACCTCCACCGAGTCTGGACTGTAATGGACACAGGGAGACGCCATGTTATACACCTCCACCGAGTCTGGACTGTAATGGACGCAGGGAGACGCCATGTTATACACCTCCACCGAGCCTGGACTGTAATGGACGCAGGGAGACGCCATGTTATACACCTCCACCGAGTCTGGACTGTAATGGACGCAGGGAGACGCCATGTTATACACCTCCACCGAGTCTGGACTGTAATGGACGCAGGGAGACGCCATGTTATACACCTCCACCGAGTCTGGACTGTAATGGACACAGGGAGACGCCATGTTATACACCTCCACCGAGGCTGGACTGCAATGGACGCAGGGAGACGCCATGTTATACACCTCCACCGAGTCTGGACTGTAATGGACACAGGGAGACGCCATGTTATACACCTCCACCGAGCCTGGACTGTAATGGACGCAGGCACGCCATGTTATACACCTCCACCGAGTCTGGACTGTAATGGACATAGGGAGACGCCATGTTATACACCTCCACCGAGTCTGGACTGCAATGGACGCAGGGAGACGCCATGTTATACACATCCACCGAGTCTGGACTGTAATGGACGCAATGAGACGCCATGTTATACACCTCCACCGAGTCTAGACTGTAATGGACGCAGGGAGACGCCATGCTATACACCTCCACCGAGTCTAGACTGTAATGGACGCAGGGAGACGCCATGTTATACACCTCCACCGAGTCTGGACTGTAATGGACGCAGGGAGACGCCATGTTATACACCTCCACCGAGCCTGGACTGTAATGGACGCAGGGAGACGCCATGTTATACACCTCCACCGAGTCTGGACTGTAATGGACACAGGGAGACGCCATGTTATACACCTCCACCGAGCCTGGACTGTAATGGACGCAGGCACGCCATGTTATACACCTCCACCGAGTCTGGACTCTAATGGACACAGGGAGACGCCATGTTATACACCTCCGCCGAGTCTGGACTGTAATGGACACAGGGAGACGCCATGTTATACACCTCCACCGAGCCTGGACTGTAATGGACGCGGAGACGCCATGTTATACACCTCCACCGAGTCTGGACTGTAATGGACGCAGGGATACGCCATGTTATACACCTCCACCGAGTCTGGACTGTAATGGACGCAGGGAGACGCCATGTTATACACCTCCACCGAGTCTGGACTGTAATGGACACAGGGAGACGCCATGTTATACACCTCCACCGAGTCTGGACTGTAATGGACGCAGGCACGCCATGTTATACACCTCCACCGAGTCTGGACTGTAATGGACGCAGGGATACGCCATGTTATACACCTCCAATGAGTCTGGACTGTAATGGACGCAGGGAGACGCCATGTTATACACCTCCACCGAGTCTGGACTGTAATGGACGCAGGGAGACGCCATGTTATACACCTCCACCGAGTCTGGACTGTAATGGACACAGGGAGACGCCATGTTATACACCTCCACCGAGTCTGGACTGTAATGGACGCAGGGAGACGCCATGTTATACACCTCCACCGAGCCTGGACTGTAATGGACGCAGGGAGACGCCATGTTATACTCCTCCACCGAGTCTGAACTGTAATGGACGCAGGGAGACGCCATGTTATACTCCTCCACCGAGTCTGGACTGTAATGGACGCAGGGAGACGCCATGTTATACACCTCCACCGAGTCTGGACTGTAATGGACGCAGGCACGCCATGTTATACACCTCCACTGAGTCTGGACTGTAATGGACACAGGGAGACGCCATGTTATACACCTCCACCGAGTCTGGACTGTAATGGACGCAGGCACGCCATGTTATACACCTTCACCGAGTCTGGACTGTAATGGACGCAGGGATACGCCATGTTATACACCTCCACCGAGTCTGGACTGTAATGGACGCAGGGAGACGCCATGTTATACACCTCCACCGAGTCTGGACTGTAATGGACGCAGGGAGACGCCATGTTATACTCCTCCACCAAGTCTGGACTGTAATGGACGCAGGGAGACGCCATGTTATACACCTCCACCGAGTCTGGACTGTAATGGACGCAGGGAGACGCCATGTTATACACCTCCACCGAGTCTGGACTGTAATGGACGCAGGGAGACGCCATGTTATACACCTCCACCGAGTCTGGACTGTAATGGACGCAGGGAGACGCCATGTTATACACCTCCACCGAGTCTGGACTGCAATGAACGCAGGGAGACGTCATGTTATACACCTCCACCGAGTCTGGACTGTAATGGACGCAGGGAGACGCCATGTTATACACCTCCACCGAGTCTGGACTGTAATGGACGCAGGGAGACGCCATGTTATACACCTCCACCGAGTCTGGACTGTAATGGACGCAGGCACGCCATGTTATACACCTCCACCGAGTCTGGACTGTAATGGACGCAGGCACGCCATGTTATACACCTCCACCGAGCCTGGACTGTAATGGACGCAGGGAGACGCCATGTTATACACCTCCACCGAGCCTGGACTGTAATGGACGCAGGGAGACGCCATGTTATACACCTCCACCGAGTCTGGACTGTAATGGACGCAGGGAGACGCCATGCTATACATCTCCACCGAGTATGGACTGTAATGGACGCAGGGAGACGCCATGTTATACACCTCCACCGAGTCTGGACTGTAATGGACGCAGGGAGACGCCATGTTATACACCTCCACCGAGCCTGGACTGTAATGGACGCAGAGAGACGCCATGTTATACACCTCCACCGAGTCTGGACTGTAATGGACGCAGGGAGACGCCATGTTATACACCTCCACCGAGTCTGGACTGCAATGGACGCAGGGAGACGCCATGTTATACACCTTCACCTAGTCTGGACTGTAATAAACGCAGGGAGGACGCCATGTTATACACCTCCACCGAGCCTGGACTGTAATGGACGCAGGGAGACGCCATGTTATACACCTCCACCGAGCCTGGACTGTAATGGACGCAGGGAGACGCCATGTTATACACCTCCACCGAGCCTGGACTGTAATGGACGCAGGGAGACGCCATGTTATACACCTCCACCGAGCCTGGACTGTAATGGACGCAGGGAGACGCCATGTTATACACCTCCACCGAGTCTGGACTGTAATGGACGCAGGGAGACGCCATGTTATACTCCTCCACCGAGTCTGGACTGTAATGGACGCAGGGAGACGCCATGTTATACACCTCCACCGAGTCTGGACTGTAATGGACGCAGGGAGACGCCATGTTATACACCTCCACCGAGCCTGGACTGTAATGGACGCAGGGAGACGCCATGTTATACACCTCCACCGAGCCTGGACTGTAATGGACGCAGGGAGACGCCATGTTATACACCTCCACCGAGTCTGGACTGTAATGGACGCAGGGAGACGCCATGTTATACTCCTCCACCGAGTCTGGACTGTAATGGACGCAGGGAGACGCCATGTTATACACCTCCACCGAGTCTGGACTGTAATGGACGCAGGGAGACGCCATGTTATACACCTCCACCGAGCCTGGACTGTAATGGACGCAGGGAGACGCCATGTTATACACCTCCACCGAGTCTGGACTGTAATGGACGCAGGGAGACGCCATGTTATACACCTCCACCGAGTCTGGACTGTAATGGACGCAGGGAGACGCCATGTTATACACCTCCACCGAGTCTGGACTGTAATGGACGCAGGGAGACGCCATGTTATACACCTCCACCGAGTCTGGACTGTAATGGACGCAGGGAGACGCCATGTTATACACCTCCACCGAGTCTGGACTGTAATGGACGCAGGGAGACGCCATGTTATACACCTCCACCGAGTCTGGACTGCAATGGACGCAGGGAGACGCCATGTTATACACCTCCACCGAGTCTGGACTGTAATGGACGCAGGGAGGACGCCATGTTATACACCTCCACCGAGCCTGGACTGTAATGGACTCAGGGAGACGCCATGTTATACACCTCCACCGAGTCTGGACTGTAATGGACGCAGGGAGACGCCATGTTATACACCTCCACCGAGTCTGGACTGTAATGGACGCAGGGAGACGCCATGTTATACACCTCCACCGAGTCTGGACTGTAATGGACGCAGGGAGACGCCATGTTATACACCTCCACCGAGTCTGGACTGTAATGGATGCAGGGAGACGCCATGTTATACACCTCCACCGAGTCTGGACTGTAAGGGACGCAGGCACGCCATGTTATACACCTCCACCGAGTCTGGACTGTAATGGACGCAGGGAGACGCCATGTTATACACCGAGTCTGGACCGTAATGGACGCAGGGAGACGCCATGTTATACACCTCCACCGAGTCTGGACTGTAATGGACGCAGGACGCCATGTTATACACCTCCACCGAGTCTGGACTGTAATGGACGCAGGGAGACGCCATGTTATACACCTCCACCGAGCCTGGACTGTAATGGACGCAGGGAGACGCCATGTTATACACCTCCACCGAGCCTGGACTGTAATGGACGCAGGGAGACGCCATGTTATACACCTCCACCGAGTCTGGACTGTAATGGACGCAGGTAGACGCCATGTTATACTCCTCCACCGAGTCTGGACTGCAATGAACGCAGGGAGACGCCATGTTATACACCTCCATCGAGTATGGACTGTAATGGACGCAGGGAGACGCCATGTTATACACCTCCACCGAGTCTGGACTGTAATGGACGCAGGGAGACGCCATGTTATACACCTCCACCGAGTCTGGACTGTAATGGACGCAGGGAGACGCCATGTTATACACCTCCACCGAGTCTGGACTGTAATGGACGCAGGGAGACGCCATGTTATACACCTCCACCGAGTCTGGACTGTAATGGACGCAGGGAGACGCCATGTTATACACCTCCACCGAGCCTGAACTGTAATGGACGCAGGGAGACGCCATGTTATACTCCTCCACCGAGTCTGGACTGTAATGGACGCAGGGAGACGCCATGTTATACACCTCCACCGAGTCTGGACTGTAATGGACGCAGGCACGCCATGTTATACACCTCCACCGAGTCTGGACTGTAATGGACGCAGGGAGACGCCATGTTATACACCTCCACCGAGTCTGGACTGCAATGGACGCAGGGAGACGCCATGTTATACTCCTCCACCGAGCCTGGACTGTAATGGACGCAGGGAGACGCCATGTTATACACCTCCACCGAGCCTGGACTGTAATGGACGCAGGGAGACGCCATGTTATACTCCTCCACCGAGTCTGGACTATAATGGACGCAGGGAGACGCCATGTTATTGTTTCGCCGGATAGCGAAATAGCCATGAAAGAATATGTTTCGGATTTAGTGGCGTGTAGCTTTGAGAGGAATAGGGATGGATTCTCGCCACTGTTATACTGCTTCTGGTATTTGGTACTCATCGTCGCAGAAAGAATGTGTTTACATGATACCAGCATACAGATGCCAACTATGCTCAGGGAAAGTGCTCTTTGTTCGTCATTTGTCGGAATGTTTTCCTTTTGTTTATCGAAATGGTACGTATGCTTCGATTATGCGTAATGTATGAGTACTGAAGTACTGGTTCACAGCTGTTCAGGGATAGTGGTGTTTGTTTACGTTCTCGCATCTTCTTTCGGGCTGATGCCATGTTGGCAAAAGTTGCACGTGCTCCTAATGACGGGTTATAGTGTAAGAATCCAGAAACTGTTCCATGATTATGGTTATATGATATGCATAGTTAGATTGCAGCGCGAAATAAGCGCATTAAGGATTTTCTGACCAATATGCGAGGCATTAGGCCAAAGATAAGACTGCGTCAGATTTGCCACGCTTGCCGCGATATGAACAAATGCAGGAGGCATATCTTTCCATTTATAATTTGTGTTTGTTTGTTTAATTGTTGGTCTATTTGTGATCATTATAATTTTGTGTTGCAGGTTTTGAACATAGCTTCCATGATCTTGATCACTTTTCTGTGAAATATGAAAGCATGATGGAAACTGCCTGTTTTGATTTGAAGTGAAGGACACAGTTGAAACAGTTATACACCTCCACCGAGTCTGGACTGTAATGGACGCAGGGAGATGCCATGCTATACACCTCCACCGAGCCTGGACTGTAATGTACGCAGGGAGACGCCATGTTATACACCTCCACCGAGTCTGGACTGTAATGGACGCAGGGAGACGCCATGTTATACACCTCCACCGAGTCTGGACTGTAATGGACGCAGGGAGACGCCATGTTATACACCTCCACCGAGTCTGGACTGTAATGGACGCAGGGAGACGCCATGCTATACACCTCCACCGAGTCTGGACTGTAATGGACGCAGGGATACGCCATGTTATACACCTCCACCGAGTCTGGACTGTAATGGACGCAGGGAGACGCCATGTTATACACCTCCACCGAGTCTGGACTGTAATGGACGCAGGGAGACGCCATGTTATACACCTCCACCGAGTCTGGACTGTAATGGACCCAGGCACGCCATGTTATACACCTCCACCGAGTCTGGACTGTAATGGACGCATGGAGACGCCATGTTATACACCTCCACCGAGTCTGGACTGTAATGGACGCAGGCACGCCATGTTATACACCTCCACCGAGTCTGGACTGTAATGGACGCAGGGAGACGCCATGTTATACACCTCCACCGAGTCTGGACTGCAATGGACGCAGGGAGACGCCATGTTATACACCTCCACCGAGTCTGGACTGTAATGGACGCAGGGAGACGCCATGTTATACACCTCCACCGAGTCTGGACTGTAATGGACAAAGGGAGACGCCATGTTATACACCTCCACCGAGTCTGGACTGTAATGGACGCAGGGAGACGCCATGTTATACACCTCCACCGAGTCTGGACTGTAATGGACGCAGGGAGACGCCATGTTATACACCTCCACCGAGTCTGGACTGTAATGGACGCAGGGAGACGCCATGTTATACACCTCCACCGAGTCTGGACTGTAATGGACGCAGGGAGACGCCATGTTATACACCTCCACCGAGTCTGGACTGTAATGGACGCTGGGAGACGCCATGTTATACACCTCCACCGAGTCTGGACTGCAATGGACGCAGGCTCGCCATGTTATGGCGAGTAGAAACCCTTCATTGAGTCTGGGTTTACCATCCATCTGTTTGTGTATTGGCTGTTTTTTATTGCTGCTTCTGTTTGCCTGTCTAGCCTGATCTTGAATTCGGTGTTATCCACATGATAGCACCGAATTACTCCAGTTTATTCTGATTAACCGTTAACAGTTTGGAATTACATATAACGATCGGATTACTTCGCACGACTCGAGACAATTTATGCGCAGTACAGCAGAACAGACGTGACCGCAGGATCGCGCCACACGGGATATCTTTACTGACCTGTACCATACCACCAGTCGGGGATGAAGGGGGGGGGGTATAGCTACTGACCTGAACCATACCGGGGTCCAGCCGGGGATGAAGGGGGGGGGGGGTATACTACTGACCTGTACCATACCGGGGTCCAGTCGGGGTTGGGGGGGGGGGGTATAATACTGACCTGTACCATACCGGGGTACAGTCGGGGATCGGGGGGGTATACTATCGGGGATGGGGGGGATAGCTACTGACCTGTACCATACCGGGGTCCAGTCGGGGATGGGGGGGGGGGGGGGGTATACTACTGACCTGTACCATACCGGGGTCCAGTCGGGGATGCCGCCGTCGGCGCCGAACTTCTCGCAGAACTCGCCAAACTCGGGGTGTGTGTGGCCGCATCGGTGCGGGTCGTGGAAGCCCACGTACAGGAACCACGGCCGACTGCCGGCACAGAGCAGGCACAGCGGCTACACAGACGGCGCGGAGCGGGCAGTCACATCAGCAACACACACACACACTCACACATCAGTCACAGGCACCTCAGACCAACATCAGTCGCACAGAACCCAGAGTCACAGGCACATCAACAGTCACAACACCATTAGTCACAGGCACATCAACAGTCACAAAACCATCAGTCACAGGCACATCAACAGTCACAGGCACACCATCAGTCACATCAGCCACACACACTCACACATCAGTCACAGGCACCTCAGACCAACATCAGTCGCACAGAACCCAGAGTCACAGGCACATCAACAGTCACAACACCATCAGCCACAGGCACATCAACAGTCACAACACCATCAGTCACAGATACATCAACAGTCACAACACCATCAGTCACAACACCATCATTCACAACACCATCAGTCACAACACCATCAGTCACAGGCACATCAACAGTCACAGGCACATCAACAGTCACAACACCATCAGTCACAGGCACAGCAGACCAACGTCAGTGGCACAGAACCCAGAGTCACAGGCACATCAACAGTCATAACACCATCAGGCACAGGCACATCAACAGTCACAACACCATCAGTCACAGGCACATCAACAGTCACAACACCATCAGTCACAGGCACATCAACAGTCACAACACCATCAGTCACAGGTACATCAACAGTCACAACACCATCAGTCACATGCACATCAACAGTCACAACACCATCAGTCACAGGCACATTAACAGTCACAACACCATCAGTCACAGGCACATCAACAGTCACAACACCATCAGTCACAACACCATCAGTCACAGGCACATCAACAGTCACAACACCATCAGTAACAGGTACATCAACAGTCATAACACCATCAGGCACAGCCACATCAACAGTCACAACACCATCAGTCACAGGTACATCAACAGTCACAACACCATCAGTCACAGGTACATCAACAGTCACAAAACCATCAGTCACAGGCACATCAACAGTCACAACACCATCAGTCACAGGTACATCAACAGTCACAACACCATCAGTCACAGGCACATCAACAGTCACAACACCATCAGTCACAGGCACATCAACAGTCACAACACCATCAGTCACGGGCACATCAACAGTCACAACACCATCAGGCACAGGCACATCAACAGTCACAACACCATCAGTCACAGGCACATCAACAGTCACAGGCACACCATCAGTCACATCAGCCACACACACACTCGCACATCAGTCACAGGCACATCAGGCCAACATCAGTCGCACAGAACCCAGAGTCACAGGCACATCAACAGTCACAACACCATCAGTCACAGGTACATCAACAGTCACAAAACCATCAGTCACAGGCACATCAACAGTCACAACACCATCAGTCACAGGCAAATCAACAGTCACAACACAATCAGTCACAGGCACATCAGACCACATCAGTCGCACAGAACCCAGAGTCACAGGCACATCAACAGTCATAACACCATCAGGTACAGGCACATCAACAGTCACAACACCATCAGTCACAGGCACATCAACAGTCACAACACCACCAGTCACATGCACATCAACAGTCACAACACCATCAGTCACAGGCACATCAACAGTCACAACACCATCAGTCACAGGCACATCAACAGTCACAACACCATCAGTCACAAGCACATCAGACCACATCAGTGGCACATAACCCATAGTCACAGGCACATCAACAGTCACACAACACCATCAGTCACAGGCACATCAGACCACATCCGTGGCACAGAACCCAGAGTCACAGGCACATCAACAGTCACAACACCATCAGTCGCAGACACATCAGACCAACATCAGTGGCACAGAACCCAGAGTTACAGGCACATCAACAGTCATAACACCATCAGGTACAGGCACATCAACAGTCACAACACCATCAGTCACAGGCACATCAACAGTCACAACACCATCAGTCACAGGTACATCAACAGTCACAACACCATCAGTCACAACAACATCAGTCACAACACCATCAGTCATAGGTACATCAACAGTCACAACACCATCAGTCACAGTCACATCAACAGTCACAACACCATCAGTCACAGGCACATCAACAGTCACAACACCATCAGTCACAGGCACATCAACAGTCACAACACCATCAGTCACAGGCACATCAACAGTCACAACACCATCAGTCACAGGCACATCAACAGTCACAACACCGTCAGTAACAGGCACATCAACAGTCACAACACCATCAGTCACAGGCACATCAACAGTCACAACACCATCAGTCACAGGCACACCATCAGTCACAGGCACATCAACAGTCACAACACCATCAGTCACAGGCACATCAACAGTCACAACACCATCAGTCACATCAGCCACACACACACTCGCACATCAGTCACAGGCACATCAGACCAATATCAGTCGCACAGAACCCAGAGTCACAGACACATCAACAGTCACAACACCATTAGTCACAGGCACATCAACAGTCACAACACCATTAGTCACAGGCACATCAACAGTCACAACACCATCAGTCACAGGTACATCAACAGTCACAAAACCATCAGTCACAGGCACATCAACAGTCACAACACCATCAGGCACAGGCAAATCAACAGTCACAACACAATCAGTCACAGACACATCAACAGTCACAACACCATCAGTCACAGGCACATCAACAGTCACAACACCATCAGTCACAACACCATCAGTCACAGGCACATCAACAGTCACAGGCACATCAACAGTCACAACACCATCAGTCACAGGCAAAGCAGACCAACGTCAGTAGCACAGAACCCAGAGTCACAGGCACATCAACAGTCATAACATCATCAGGCACAGGCACATCAACAGTCACAACACCATCAGTCACAGGCACACCAACAGTCACAACACCATCAGTCACATGCACATCAACAGTCACAACACCATCAGTCACAAGCACATCAGACCACATCAGTGACACATAACCCATAGTCACAGGCACATCAGCAGTCACACAACACCATCAGTCACAGGCACATCAGACCACATCCGTGACACATAACCCATAGTCACAGGCACATCAACAGTCACCACACCATCAGTCACAGGTACATCAACAGTCACAGCACCATCAGTCACAACACCATCAGTCACAACACCATCAGTCACAACACCATCAGTCACAGGCACATCAACAGTCGCAGGCACATCAACAGTCACAACACCATCAGTCACAGGCACATCAACAGTCACAACACCACCAGTCACAGGCACATCAACAGTCACAACACCATCAGTCACAGGCACATCAACAGTCACAACACCATCAGTCACAGGTACATCAACAGTCACAACACCATCAGTCACAACACCATCAGTCACAACACCATCAGTCACAGGCACATCAACAGTCACAACACCATCAGTCACAGGCACATCAACAGTCACAACACCATCAGTCACATCAGCCACACACACACACTCGCACATCAGTCACAGGCACATCAGATCAACATCAGTCGCACAGAACCCAGAGTCACAGACACATCAACAGTCACAACACCATCAGTCACAGGCACATCAACAGTCACAACACCATTAGTCACATGCACATCAACAGTCACAACACCATCAGGCACAGGCACAGGCACAGGCACATCAACAGTCACAGCACCATCAGTCACAGGCACATCAACAGTCACAACACCATCAGTCACAGGCACATCAACAGTCACAGCACCATCAGGCACAGGCACATCAACAGTCACAACACCATCAGTCACAGGCACATCAACAGTCACAACACCATCAGTCACAACACCATCAGTCACAACACCATCCGTCACAGGCACATCAACAGTCACAGGCACATCAACAGTCACAACACCATCAGTCACAGGCACATCAACAGTCACAACACCATCAGTCACAGGCACATCAACAGTCACAACACCATCAGTCACAGGCACATCAACAGTCACAACACCATCAGTCACAGGCACATCAACAGTCACAACACCATCAGTCAGTCACAGGCACATCAACAGTCACAACACCATCAGTCACAGGCACATCAACAGTCACAACACCATCAGTCACAGGCACATCAACAGTCACAACGCCATCAGTCACATGTACATCAACAGTCACAACACCATCAGTCACAGGCACATCAATATTCACAACACCATCAGTCACAGGCACATCATACCACATCAGTGGCACAGAACCCAGAGTCACAGGCACATCAACAGTCACAACACCATCAGTCACAGGCACATCAACAGTCACAACACCATCAGACACAGGCACATCAACAGTCACAACACCATCAGTCACAGGCACATCAACAGTCACAACACCATCAGTCACAGGCACAGCAACAGTCACAACACCATCAGTCACAGGCACATCAACAGTCACAACACCATCAGTCACATCAGCCACACACACACACACTCGCACATCAGTCACAGTCACATCAGACCAACATCAGTCGCACAGAACCCAGAGTCACAGGCACATCAACAGTCGCAACACCATCAGTCACAGGCACATCAACAGTCACAACACCATCAGTCACAGGCACATCAACAGTCACAACACCATCAGTCACAGGCACATGAACAGTCACAACATCATCAGTCACAGGCACATCAACAGTCACAACACCATCAGTCACAGGCACATCAACAGTCACAGACACATCAACAGTCACAACACCATCAGTCACAGGCACATCAGACCAACATCAGTCGCACATAACCCATAGTCACAGGCACATCAACAGTCACAACACCATCAGTCACAAGCACATCATACCACATCAGTGGCACATAACCCATAGTCACAGGCACATCAACAGTCACAACACCATCAGTCACAGGCACATCAGACCACATCAGTGGCACAGAACCCAGAGAACGGCCCCCTGCAGTTAGTGGCACAGAACCCAGAGAACGGCCCCCTGCAGTCAGTCGTACAGAACCCAGAGAACAGCCACCTGCAGGCAGTCGCACAGAACCCAGAGAACAGCCACCTGCAGTCAGTCGCACAGAACCCAGAGAACAGCCACCTGCAGTCAGTCGCACAGAACCCAGAGAACAGCCACCTGCAGTCAGTGGCAAAGAACCCAGAGAACGGCCACCTGCAGTCAGTGGCACAGAACCCAGAGAACCAGAGAACGGCCACCTGCAGTCAGTGGCACAGAACCCAGAGAACGGCCACCTGCAGTCAGTGGCAAAGAACCCAGAGAACGGCCACCTGCAGTCAGTGGCACATAACCCAGAGAACCAGAGAACAGCCACCTGCAGTCAGTGGCACAGAACCCAGAGAACGGCCACCTGCAGTCAGTGGCACAGAACCCAGAGAACAGCCACCTGCAGTCAGTGGCACAGAACCCAGAGAACGGCCACCTGCAGTCAGTGGCACAGAACCCAGAGAACAGCCACCTGCAGTCAGTGGCACAGAACCCAGAGAACGGCCACCTGCAGTCAGTGGCACAGAACCCAGAGAACAGCCACCTGCAGTCAGTGGCACAGAACCCAGAGAACAGCCACCTGCAGTCAGTGGCACAGAACCCAGAGAACGGCCACCTGCAGTCAGTGGCACAGAACCCAGAGAACGGCCACCTGCAGTCAGTGGCACAGAACCCAGAGAACGGCCACCTGCAGTCAGTGGCACAGAACCCAGAGAACGGCCACCTGCAGTCAGTGGCACAGAACCCAGAGAACAGCCACCTGCAGTCAATGGCACAGAACCCAGAGAACGGCCACCTGCAGTCAGTGGCACAGAACCCAGAGAACCAGAGAACGGCCACCTGCAGTCAGTCGCACAGAACCCAGAGAACGGCCACCTGCAGTCAGTGGCACAGAACCCAGAGAACCAGAGAACGGCCACCTGCAGTCAGTGGCACAGAACCCAGAGAACCAGAGAACGGCCACCTGCAGTCAGTCCACTCAGTCGCCTGTCCACGTGACCAGGTTACACGGCGTCTCTGATCTCAGGGAGGACGAAGGTGTGGCCGGACGGGCCGGGGCGGCTCAGTCGCCTGTCCACGTGACCAGGTTACACGGCGTCTCTGATCTCAGGGAGGACGAAGGTGTGGCCGGACGGACCGGGGCGGCTCAGTCGCCTCTCCACGTGACCAGGTTACACGGCGCCTCTGATATCAGGGAGGACGAAGGTGTGGCCGGCTCAGTCGCCTGTCCACGTGACCAGGTTACACGGCGTCTCTGATCTCAGGGAGGACGAAGGTGTGGCCGGACGGACCGGGGCGGCTCAGTCGCCTGTCCACGTGACCAGGTTACACGGCGTCTCTGATCTCAGGGAGGACGAAGGTGTGGCCGGAAGGCCGGGGCGGCTCAGTCGCCTGTCCACGTAACCAGGTTACACGGCGTCTCTGATCTCAGGGAGGACGAAGGTGTGGCCGGCTCAGTCGCCTGTCCACGTGACCAGGTTACACGGCGCCTCTGATCTCAGGGAGGACGAAGGTGTGGCCGGCTCAGTCGCCTGTCCACGTGACCAGGTTACACGGCGTCTCTGATCTCAGGGAGGACGAAGGTGTGGCCGGACGGCCGGGGCGGCTCAGTGACGAGTGTTCAGTTCCCACCTGCCAGGCGTGGTGGAGAGGAAGCGGCGCACCAGCTCTGTCATTCGGCTGATGTTGCGCCCCACCTGCATGATCGAGTGACCGTCCTCCTCCGTGTAGGAGAAGTCAAACGGGTACACACTCGCCGGACCCACGTGCTTTTTCCCAATGATGCCTGGAAGGGCGGGTGTTGAAAAAGATTGGCAAGGAACGCCCCTAATTGAGCTAGAGCTTCGGGTCAAAGACGAGCGTGTTGCTTGTGCCAAGAGGAAGCCGCTGATATCCGATTGTAGGGTATTTGGTCATTAGGTGACCTCTGAGGTCATGCCAATGACCCAAAAGTCATACAAATTGTAAATGCGTATAAATTGAATTTTATCTAGCTAGAATCGTGAATGAGCATATCATACGGCTTAATGGACGCCAAATTCGTAATCAGCGTCACAAAATGTCCTAAAAACTGCCAAATTCCAAAAAGGTCATGTCAGGTCATCTGAGGTCAGTGACCTCGGTTGATCTGTGGAAGCGCATGACCCCAGTGGAACATATAATTATGTAAAATGGATTCCGAATTTGAATCAGCATCACAAAATGTCCTAGAAACCGCCAGAAGCCCAAAAAAGTAATCTGAGGTCATCGGAGGTCAATGACCTCAGTTGACCTCTGAAAAGGTCAATCGAGGTCACAATCTCAGTGGAAACCACAACTGTCACCTGGAAACACCTGTGCATATGCTCCTGAACAACAAACACTCAAAACTGCACAAGTTACAAGCATCCATACTGCGGGACGCCAGTTGCGCCTGACATGACCTTGAGAAACAGGTCATAGGTCACGGGTCATGCGGGTTAGGAATTCAAAATTTAAGATTATGTAGGATTTTTTTCCTTCAAAAGTAGGGTACTGAAAGTTGCATCGAAATCGGTTGGAAACTACGCGAGTTATTCCAGAAAAACTGAGGGGGTGGCATCCACCCCCTACCCGGGCGAGGGTTAACATTATATTTGAGTTGAGGTAGCCATTTTGATGGATTGGCATTGAAATTAAGTATGGTAGCAGTTAAAACAACCACAATGATCTAATCAAAAAGATATTCGAGTTTGATTTCGACATCTGTACAAAAATAAGGCCCATGTGTATTTGAATAGGGCCTCTAAACCGACAGCGTCGTCTCTTTACCCAACTGGTAATGATAGTCGACTTGTTTTAAGGTCAGCCTTGGAGATATTTGCTACGTTTCAATGGTTTGGTAGTTGGTTTGTTTTGTATTCAAAGCTCCATAATTGTCTCGAAATAATTGTGCCCATACTTTGGCAGCGTAAAGGATTACTGTGTAGCTCTCTAGAGCTCAATATGACGTCATCAACCCAAATATTAAAATTTAACTTTTTATTAAATTGAGCACTGTTCGCGAGAAACAAATGTCATAATCGTGTTCGGCAGCAATTACTTCATATTGTGCACCACAAGCAGCGTACATTTTACAACAGTCCATTTAAAGGGATCGTGCCTACTCACATCGCTTATTTGGGGTTATTGACACTGGTCTATAGAACATAATAAATAATTTTCTGAATTGACCCATGACTTCATTTCTCCAGATTCACCCTAGTTGCTGAGATATTCCAAAGACTCCAGGAACTTGCTGGGAGCAAAAAGTTATCGGGTAGACTCCAGAGGGCTACTAGAAGCACTGCAACTATCGATTACACTTCTAGCATATTGTTAGCGCCGGCCAATAGCAATTCGACAAAACAGCTCGTGCGCAATGATAGCAGCAGCCGAACAGAACATGGACGGCCATCATGGTTTTCGATGATGGCCGTTTCGATGATGGCCGATGGCCATTTTTCGACGAAGATATCAATTTAGAGCTACGAAACTTCCATATAATAAAGTTCACAGTGGCAAGAACATGCTGTGCAAAACTTGTCTCTCCATATTGCATGATTTGACTGTAATTGTATTGTCTTATGTGCGCCGTTTTACATAACATCACTATAGTGGCGATCACTATTGATATTGACATCACTATTGATAGATATCGAGAAAAAAAATAAGAAAAAAACAATATAAGTGAAAATTCAACTAAAGGGGCTCCAGATGTGAATTTCATCATATCCAACAATCAAACCAATAGCTACTTACCGTACGACAAATATTTTTGACATTCCAAAACAGTAGGCATATTGGGCTGCTGGTATTTGCTAACCCAAAAACAGTGGAGAAAGCGAATTAAATATATTTGTATGAACAATCAGCGCAGAGCAAACTAGCGTGGCGTGAGAGCGAACCAGAAGAAGGACGTTGCGCTTTTTCAGAAGGGCGAAATATATAAAAACATTTGAAGAGTATTGAATTATAAAACAGGCTGAATGAGATAAAATAATGATGAGCAGAATTAATAATGAATTTACAATACAAACATTTCTGGTGAAACAGTTTAAGTTTGCGGAATAGCGACTACTAAATTAACACGTAGATAACGATAACATGTACACTACATAACTTCCCCCCTAGACGCGGAGCGGCGATACAAGTTAGAAATACACGAAGTCGGGGTCGTTACGGAAACGCACGGTGCGACCGCGCAGGGTCCGGTGCACTGCTGGCCGCGGGGCCAGGTCGGCCGGCGTCTGGGGAGCACTGTGCCCGGTCGCAGGGGCGGGGTCACTGGTCGGGTTCCGGGGCGACGACTCGCGGCGCGTCAGGAGGGACGCGTGGTCGCCGCCCAGCTCGGGCGGCCGATGATCGTAGGGTCGGGCCGGCCGTGGCGCGGCGCTGGTGTCGCGGCAGGGCGGTGTGGGCGTCGCCTCGGTCGGCGCCGGGAGCGCTACGAGGATCTCTGGTCCCTCAGAGATATCCTCGTAGGCGGCGCGGGAGGGCGCTGACGGTGGCGGCCGAGCGGCGGTGTTGACCGGCTCGATGTCCAGGTGGGCGGCCTTCACGCGGTCCAGGGAGACGACATCTCGTTTGTTGCCGCGGACGATGGTCACCGTCTTTGTACCGCGCTCCACGACGCGGTATGGTCCGTCGTAGGGCGGCGTCAGGGGCGGCTTCACGGCGTCACGCCGGACGAACACGTGGCTGGCGTCGTCCAGGTCGCGTGGGACGTTGCTGCGCGTCTGTGCAGTGCGAGGCGCAGCGTACTGGAGAGCCTGCATTGCGCGCCGCAGGCCGGCGGCGAACGAAGCTGGCGTCGGCGGAGGCTGCGTCGGCTCGGTCGTGACGAGCTCGCCGGGGAGGCGCAGGGTGCAGCCGTACACGAGCTCCGCCGCGCTGCAGCCGATGGTGGTCTTCAGCGCTGATCGGATGCCCAGCAGAACGAGCGGGAGCGCTTCCGTCCACCGGGTCGGCGCAGCAGACCGCAGGGCCGCCTTCAGCTGTCGGTGCAGGCGCTCCACCATGCCGTTGGACTGTGGGTGGTAGGCTGTGGTGCGGCGACGGCGGCAGCCGAGCACGGCGGACAGCTCGGCCCACAGAGCTGACTGGAACTGGCTCCCGCGGTCGGTCGTGATCTCCTCAGGGACGCCGAAGCGGGAGATCCAGCCAGAGATCAGGGCTCGGGCGACTTCTGCCGCTGTGATGCCTCGGAGCGGCACGGCCTCGGGCCAGCGCGAGAAGCGGTCCACGACGGTCAGTAGGTACTGGAACCCCTCAGATGGCGGCAGCGGGCCGACGATATCCACGTGGAGATGCTGGAAACGGCCGGCTGGTGGCGCGAAGGGAGCCAGCGGGGTTTTCACGTGCCGGTGGATTTTATTGCGCTGGCAGGCGACACAGGAGCGCGTCCAGCGTGCCGCGTCACGTTTGACAGATGGCCAGACGAATCGACGCGTCAACAGGTCGACGGTGGCACGGACGCCCGGGTGAGAGAGATCGTGGACGTGCCGGAAGTAGGCCTGTCGGAGCGGCGCTGGGATCCAGGGGCGCGGCACTCCAGTGGAGTCGTCCACGACCAGAGAGCAGCCGCTGGGCAGCCGTCTGTCACGCAGCTGCAGGCCGTGCTCCCCAGTCCGGAAGCGAGCCAGTTCGTTGTCCTCCTGCTGACTCGTGGCCAGGGCGTCGAAGTCGTCGACGGCAGGCACGGGCGCGGTCAGCATGCTGACCGTGCGGGAGAGGGCGTCAGCCACGATGTTGGCCTTCCCGGGGACGTGTCGTACGTCCGTCGTGAACTGAGCCACGAACTCGGTGTGGCGAGCTTCCCGTGGAGAGGGGCGGTCACTGCAGTTGGCGATGGCGTACGTCAGCGGCTTGTGGTCGGTGAACACGATGAGAGGTCGCCCTTCCACCGCGTACCTGAAGTGCCGGATCGCCAGGTAGATCGCGAGCAGTTCTCTGCCGAACGTGCTGTAGCGCCTCTCAGATTTCCGCAGTGAGCGCGAGAAGAACCCGAGAGGCTGCCAGGTGCCGCGGGTGTGTTGCTGCAGCACGGCACCCACGCCGACGTCAGAGGCGTCCACCTGGAGGCTGATGGGGGCGTCTCGGACCGGGTGGAGGAGCAGAGTGGCGTCAGCGAGTGCAGTCTTGCAGTGGGTGAAGGCTGCCTTCGCCTCCTCTGTCCAGGCGACTGGCGTGTCGCGGCGAGACTGGCTTCGACCGATGAGCTGGTGGAGAGGCGCCAGGAACTTGGCTGCGCCTGGGAGGAACCGATGATAGAAGTTCATCATCCCAATGAAACGGCGCAGGGACCGGTCCGTTCTCGGCAGAGGGAAGGCCTGGATGGCTTCCATTCTGGCTGGGAGAGGCGCAATGCCCTCTGAGGTGATCAGATGCCCCAGGAACTCCAGCTGAGGGACGCCGATGATGCACTTCTCTTTGTTGATGCTGATGCCGTGATGGCTGAGACGCTGGAAGACCTCACGGAGGCGGTGCTCGTGTTCAGCGAGGGTTGTGCTAGCGACGAGGATATCATCGATGTAGACGAACACGCCCTGCAGGTCTCGAAGAACCTCGTCTAAGAGGCGCTGGCACGTTTGAGCAGCATTGCGGAGGCCGAAGGGCATCCGTACTGCTTCGAACAGGCCGAATGGGGTGATGATGGCCGTCTTTTTGATGTCGCTGGATGTCACTGGCACTTGATGGAAGGCGCGGCAGAGGTCGAGCTTGCTAAAGAAGCTGCAGCCATGGAGCTCTGTTGAGAAATCTTGGAGATGTGGGATGGGGTAGCGGTCTGGCACAGTGACAGAGTTGAGGGCTCTGTAGTCACCGCACAGACGCCACTTCCCAGGCTGGTTCTTCGGCACCAGGTGGATGGGCGAGGACCAGTTGCTCTTGGAGGGACGGAGAGTGCCATCCTGGAAGCGATCCTTGACCTCGGCTTTGGCAGCTGACAGGCGGTCAGGAGCCAGGCGGCGAGCACGCGAGACTCTTGGAGGTCCCGAGGTCTCGATGTGATGGGTCACTGAGTGACGGACCGGAGTGTTGGTGCTGGGTGGCCGCGTCAGCTCAGGGAACACAGCCCACAGTCTGTGAAGCTGAGAGCCGACCTGCAGGCCATGGACGGTGAGGCCAAGTGGAGTGGGACTTGCACCAGCTACGAGGACATCACCTGATGGCAGGAGCAGGGTCCCAGCGCTGAGGTCGACTGCCAGCTCGTAGTGGTGCAGGAAGTCAGCTCCGATTATTGGTGTCTGGAGGTCAGCAACCAGGAACTGCCAGGGGAAACTGCAGCTCCCCAGCTGAACAGCTCGCTGAAGGCACCCATGCGTGGCGATGCTGGACCCGTTGGCCGCAGAGAGCTGGGTGCAACTCGGGGTGAGGACGGCATCGACTGGCAGCTGAGTGGACGGCAGAACACTCACTTGGGCTCCTGTGTCCACCATGTAGGTGGTGCTGCCGTCCGAGACGTGGAGCAGTCGCGCCAGAGTAGGTGGGCCTGAAGTTGAAGGCGCTGGTGACCTCAGGCTGTGTCGTTTCCCGCCCAGCTGCACGGGGCTTGGCACTTCTTAGCCTGCGAGCCGAAGCGGTGGTGGTAGTAGCAGGCCCCCCTGCTTTGCGATGGAGATCTGTCCGGTCGGCGAGCTTGGCGTCCTTGGCTCTGGCTGCGGCAGCGGGTGCAGAAGGCCTGGCGTTGGGGGCGCTCCTCACTCCTCTGCTGCCGCATGGAGCGTACCTCCATCTGGAGCTCGCCGATAGAGGCTGTGAGAGTGGCAATTGTGGCCATCATGTCCACAGGTGCTGGGGTGGGTGGCGCAGGTGGTGCTGGCTGGTACAGGCTGGCAGGTGGTGCAGGTGGTGGCTGACCCAGGCTGGAGACGGTGGCCGGCATGTACACAGGCCTGGAGGCCTCCAGAAACCTGTCTGCCGAGCTGGCCAGGTCCTGAAGAGGGGTCGACTCCGGCAGGAGAGACAGGGCAGCAGTGGCTACCTGAGGGAGCCGCTGGAGGAACAGAGTCCTCAGGAGCCCACTGTCGGCTGGGGTGTCTCCAGCAGCACTCAACTCGCCCTGCATCCTGCGCAGGAGCTGGGACGGCCGTTGGTCACCCAGGTGCTGGTTCCGCAGCAGGGCTACCAGACGCGATGTCCGGGAGTGAGAGAGCCGCTGCCGGAGAGCCGATGTTAGGAGCACATATGTAGGCGCTCCGCAGGTGATGACGTCCCGCACCTGGCTGGCGACGTCTGCAGGCAGGGACGATGCCAGCACTCGGTACCTGGCCAGGTCCTCTGTGACGCCTGCCACCCCCAGGGCACACTCGACCTGAGCCAGCCACAGCTCGGGTCGTCAGCCGCGAACGGCGGGAGCCGCAGGCCGTAACCTGAGGCGTGGTGGAAGACCGAGTGTTGGTCTGCTGGGTTGTTGTGCTGGTAGAGTGTCAGAGCCAGACTCCTGTAGTTGCTGTCCCAGTTCGCCTGACTGCAGTGGCGCCGTCGCGGCGCCATCTTGTAGTGCGGTAGGCGAATGTGGCGGCACACGTATCTCGCGGTTTTACGTAATGCGCAAAAAATCCTTGATTTGCGTTAATATATCACGTCGGGTGGGGGTCATGGGGGTGGGGGCTTTGGTATTTGCTAACCCAAAAACAGTGGAGAAAGAATTAAATATATTTGTATGAACAATCAGCGCAGAGCAAACTAGCGTGGCGTGAGAGCGAACCAGAAGAAGGACGTGCGCTTTTTCAGAAGGGCGAAATATATAAAAACATTTTGAAGAGTATTGAATTATAAAACAGGCTGGAATGAGATAAAATAATGATGAGGAGAATTAATAATGAATTTACAATACAAACATTCTGGTGAAACAGTTTAAGTTTGCGGATAGCGACTACTAAATTACACGTAGATAACGATAACATGTACACTACAGGCACACACTCCCTTTAATAAGACATTACGTTTAATTTACTATGAACTATAGGTTATGTCACCGGGTTAGTCTAATATAAATAAAACGCTTAATACATCAGGAACTTGCCAAAACGAAATAAAATCATCAAAGCGACTCAAGGAACAGTGGCTTATTCAAAGCAGAGCAATCAACGCACTGTCTTCCGGAGTTAGATCCCGCAACGGATATGAGCTAAATCAATTATTATCCGAACTGTTACATCATCCGATAGCATTGTGCAGGAACGCCCGCCTAAGGCCGTACCCTCTCCCCCTTGGCAGGAACGCCGCCTAAGGCCAACACCCCCGTTATATTATCCTTTAGCAGCGGCAGGAGCGGCCGTCTCTAGGGATTAGTGCTGGCCGAGCAGAGCCGGCAGCGAGACGACGCCATCGAACGAGTTGAAGTGGTGCACGTGAGGTGCAGGCCGTACATGCCGTTCTGGTGGGAAGGCAGGCCGGACAGGATCGCCCGCCCGGCTGCCAACGACACGGCAGCGCCAGTCTCAGACACAGCACACACCACACCATCAGCAGTTCAGACACAGCACACACACACCATCAGCAGTTCAGACACAGCAAACACCATCAGCAGTTCAGACACAGCACACCATCAGCAGTTCAGACACAGCACACACCATCAGCAGTTCAGACACAGCCACACACCATCAGCAGCTCAGACACAGCACACACCATCAGCAGCTCAGACACAGCACACCATCAGCAGCTCAGACACAGACAGTACGCACATCAGGTCGACAGCACACAGTACGCACCATCAGCAGTTCATACACAGCACACAGCACACACCATCAGCAGTTCTCAGACACAGCACACAGTACGCACCAGCAGCAGCTCAGACACAGCACACAGTACACACCATCAGCAGCTCAGACACAGCACACAGTACGCACCATCAGCAGTTCATACACAGCACACACCATCAGCAGCTCAGACACAGCACACACTCAGCAGGCTCAGACACAGCAACACATCAGCAGCTCAGACACAGCAACAGACCAGTACGCACCAGCAGCAGCTCAGACACAGCACACAGCACACCATCAGCAGCTCAGACACAGCACACAGTACGCACCATCAGCAGTTCATACACAGCACACAGCACACACCACTCAGCAGTTCTCAGACACAGCACACAGTACGCACAGCAGCAGCTCAGACACAGCACACAGTACACACCATCAGCAGTTCAGAAACAGCACACATTACACACCATCAGCAGTTCTCAGACAGC